>JAODAI010019242.1:0-12805 GCA_027575025.1 Scotoplanes globosa | reverse complement strand
CATATTATTTACCATGTGTACATCATAACTATTGGTTGAAATAAAGTTCTGAAACAAACAAACAAACAAACAAACAATTTCACACTATGGGTCAGGGTTACTTAAACTCAACAACCGTATTGACACTAGCCATCCCAACCTGTTTGAATGTCTATTTGTTTCTGTTTTGGTGGCAGTTTGAGCGGCACCTTTCCATTCAACGAGGACGAGGAGATAACGGAACAGATCCATAATGCAGCCTTCATGTTTCCACCGAACCCATGGAAGGAGATCTCAGAAGATGGTAAGAGAGACTACCCCACCATTTAACTTTCTGTTATAATTATACCATACCTGCCAAGACAATGTATGTATGTGATTCATACATACCATGCTACTTTTCACAAAGTGGTAACGAGGGCTTTGATTAACTCACAAAGTCAAGTCAAATTGGTTGAAACATCTTTCTGATATTTGATGCAATTCACAATTGTTGAACTACCCCACCGTTTCTGTTGCTCACTTGTGCAACTCTCGATTAAACCTCCCCAGTTTGATTATCAGATTGGTTAGACAATAATGATAAGAAATGCAAATCAGACTCCAAATTTGACCGCCTTTCCGTTGAAATAAATTAATTCAGTCATTTTGTTGTTTCTAGGTGAAAGTCTGGTTCTAAGGAGACGTTTCCGACTTTTCGTAACAACAATCATTTCCGTTGTGTAATCTCAATAATTTAGTAAAATTTAGTAATCTCAATAATTTAGCAATTCATGCTCGCTGATTATCCTTTTATGAGAATGAAAATCAAGACGATTCTCAACAGTGCCCTTTTATCGCAAATTGTCGTGGGAATCCCTCCCCCCACTGTTTTACCCATTGCTGCTGGAGACGTGTGTACAACTTGCATTCCCCCTCGCCCTACTAGGCATACTTATGAGATGGTGTACGTACAGCATGCGTTTCATACGTTTCTCTAACTGGTATATAAAAAGCGGCTCATGTATTGTCCTTGTTGAAAGGGGCCAGGGGCCGGCTTCTTCACAAAGCACCAAGTCGCGACTTATTGGCTCTGTACTCTACTTATTGGACATGATTTAGAGAGGGGCCAGGGGCCGGTTTCTTCACAAAGCACCATGTCGCGACTTATTGGCTCTGTTCTCTACTTATTGGACATGATTTAGTAGTCAATTCTATATGACTTGTGTGTGACTGTATTTTGTCCTTCTTTGCAGCCATTGACCTAATAAGGAATCTACTACAAGTGAAACTGAGACGACGTTACACTGCCGACAAGTCACTATCACACTCCTGGCTCCAGGTATGTACACGCTCAACAACCCAGTCATCATCATCACTTTCATTTTGATGATCACTATATTCTGGTCTCTTTCTGTATAATATCCTAAGCTAGTGCGGCTCATATTTAACCGAATTGTTGAAAAGGATCAGGAAACCTAATCAATCAATTAATCACAATGGGACCAGGAATCCTAATCAACTGGACCAAAAATTAATGTATGCGACTTATGTTCAGCAAGGGAGCACAGTGGCTAAGTGGTACGGGAGTCTGGCTTGAGTGCCAAAGGTTCCGGGTTCGGTTCCTGGCCGAGCGCTGTGTTGTGTTATTAGGCAAAAACACTTTATCCCTTGTCTCAGCTTCACTCAGACTGGAAAAATGAGTACCCGCTTTGCTGGGGAGTTACCTGCGATGGACCAGCATCCCATTCAGGGGAGTCATTGGCTATCATCCGCTTGCGCTACAGAAACCGGAGTTAAGCACCGGCACCTGATGGGGGGGGGATTTAACTTTATGATCGGCACTGATTTAGTATTACCGCCAGTCATCATAGTCGGGGGACTGAATAGTGGTTTGTTGGGTCATACCAAAGACTTTAAAAACGGTACACGTTATTGCTGTAGTCTGTAATACACTATGAGCTGGAGTATAATTATCAGGTACGCATTGCCTCCTTGGTGATCATTGTGATTACATTCCAGTGGTTGTGATTATTATATTCCAGTGGCTTTAACTAGTATATCAATGGCTCAAGTGGGCCAGGAAACCTAATCAATGAGTCCATCTGACTGGCTTCAGGTATCTACATGCTCAACAACCCAGTCATCATCAGTTTGAATACAGAGTGATGATGGCTATATTCCGGTCTCTCTAACTGGTATATATCCTAAGCTAGTGGGGCTTACATTTAACCTCATTGGTGAAAAGGGTCAGGAAACCGAATCAATCGATCATAATGCGACCAGGAATCTTAATCAACCAATCAACTAGAGCCAAAATTAATGTATGCGACTTTTCAATAATTCAAAGTGCTTAGCGTCTAAATAATTTAACACTGATTTAATATCACCGTCCAGTCATAGCAGGGAGCCTGAATAGGGTAGGGTTCCGCATCAGCGTGGGTTCAAAGCCACTGGATGCCGGGTCATACCAAAGACCTTAAGCATTGTACACATTATTGTTGTAGCCTGTAGTCCACTATGAGCTGTACTATACGGCCGCTCAATGACACAACAGTGTAAGTCACAAAATGTTGTTTTAAATTATCTTGCGCTCTGCAGACGATGGCGCTGTTGACAACCTCTCTGTACGATGGGCCCTTGGCAATCCATTAACCAATATGTTTCTATTTCCCCACATGATTCACAGGTTTGGCTGATCCTGATTAGACTTGGGTCCCAGGTGGGCCAGCGCAAGGTCATAGAGGAACTGTTAAACACAATCAATCTAAAATCCCTCTCAAAACAATTATTCCACTCCCCAACGGTGGTCCCGCCTTCCGTTCAGCCCATCTTGTGTTTCCTTTTACCAACCTCCCAGTAAGAAGGCCCCTTGGAGGCTTTGGGTGTCTCATATAACCTCCGCGCTGAAAGGGGCCAGGAAACCTAATCCATCCATCCATCCATCCATCCATCGTCTACCAAGTATGTTGAACTGTTAAACACAATCAATCTAAAATCCCTCTCAAAAACAATTCTTCCACTCCCCTTCCGTTCAGCTCATCTTGTGTTTCCTTTTACCAACCTCCCGGTAACATGACAAAATATCCATTTTCTAAAAAGCGGATCGATGGAGGAGGCTTTGGGTGGCTCATATAACCTCCGCGCTGACAAGTGCCATGAAACCTAATCTTTGCAATCCATATCCATCCATCCATCCATCGTCTACCAAGTATGGTGAACTGTTAAAACACAATCAATCTAAAATCCCTCTCAAACACAATTCTTCAACTCCCCTTCCGTTCAGCTCATCTTGCATTTCCTTTTACCAATCTCCCGGTAACATGACAAAATATCCATTTTCTAAAAAGGGATCGATGTAGGAGGCTCATATAACCTCCGCGCTGCAAAGTGCCAGGAAACCTAATCTTTGCAATTCATATCCATCCATCCATTGTTTTTCTTATCCATCCATCCATTGTGTTTCTTATTTTTCCGCCGCAGGACTACCAAGTTTGGCTTGACCTGCGTCGACTCGAGTCGCACGTGGGGAAGCGTTACCTGACACATTCCAGCGATGATGAGAGATGGCAGGTCTACCAGCAGCAGCAGCAGGGAAGTCCTCAGTCGATGGGAAGTCCTCAGTCCACGGCAAGTCCCCCCACGCTGGACCTCATCGCGAGCAGCTCGCATACGGTCAGCACGTTGTGAGGTCCCCTACCCCTCCTCGCACTACCCCCCGACACCGATGCTTGTATCTTCCGTGCGTATCCCGACTGTTTGTTGTTGTGTTAACTTGCGTGTGATTGAGTCGACCGTCGTTTGTGTGTTTAATGCAACTTTCCACTGCACATCTGCACATTTGTCGTCCATGAACGGATGAATTGAGGCTAGGAGAACATTAACAGAATGTGTATGGTGGAATAGACCGAATCTGATTGACCCCGGGTCACTTGACCTGAAATGGGTGGCTATGTCTGTGTCACGGGGAAACATGTTTCACTGTGTGCTAGTGCACAAAGACATGGACGTCTGGTGATCGGTAGCTCAGTTGATAGAGCGTGGGACTCGTGATCGGAAGGTCAGGAGTTTGAATACGGAGTGATGATGTTTATATTCCAGTGGCTCTAACTGGTATTTCACAGTGGCTCATGTAACCTCTGCGCTGAAAAGGGCCAGGAAACCTAATCAATGCTTGCGCTGCGCTGTTTCAGTTTACTTTGTTTTCATATAGCAACGTATATCAAAGGCTTGTGTGGCTTGTGTAATCTGTGCATTGAAGAAAGGGCCAAGAAACCTATCCATTCATTCCTTGATTCATTCATTGAAGGCAATGTGGATGTGGTTCAACGGGAATAAACGTCACCACACATTTTCGATCACAGGATCGCACCAGCCGATTTTGACTATCGGCTGAAAACGGAGAGAGATTTTTTTTGCGACGACACAGCACTTATATCATTCTCGTTTTATCTTCAGACTCGTAATTTTGAAGTGATTTGAGTATTAAGCTTGGGACATATTGTCCTGCGACCTCCCATTACCCTTATTTGTAATCTAATTTTAGACACAACGACATTCCAAGGGTTGTTTTTTAGACTGTCGAGATGACGTTATCTTGAGTGTACGTACTGCTCGTAATATCAATTGTCTATAATGGCCAACATTGTTCTCTTTATAATATACAACCGCTGTTATATAACATTTGCCTGACTTTTTCTCTCGGCCGCAGCAAAGTCTGAAACAAGATATATTAAGTAGGATTATAGGTGTGTATATTGTACAGGTAATGACGGATACATTTTGAGAGATTAACTTGTTTTGCCCAATTACTGTTTTAAGGGGATTTTTATTAAATATATATTAGCCAGTCACTCACAAGAGAAAGATGTGGATTTGTCCTAGATGAAAAACACACAACAGGTTATACAACAATATAAGCAATTTGAATCATAGAATGAAAACACAAATAATTTGTAAATCATTACAATATTACATTTAAAAAAACTGAAATCGTTAACCAAATATTCAATACATAAAACGATTTTACTAACCTTTATTGTGAAAGGAAATGGGAAATTTGTGTTTTTAAATTATATTTTGGATAATAATATCGTTATTTATAAAGATTAGCTTGGTTAGCCTCCACTAATCTTTCCCACAGCCCTTAAAGGCACTGCTGAAAATATGATTGTGTAAAATTTTGATCAGAAATTTAAATGTGAAATTATGTGATAGTAAAATGACATACATATATTACAAGTTAAACATTAATTTGATAAAGTTCTTAAAAACATACATCACTCCTAGTGACACAAAAATGTTATCGGTATCAGCCATGATTGGCCTGTATCAGGGTTGCAAATCATGGATGCTCCGAATTCCGAGCTTTTTTGCTAAAGTAAAATTGCTATTCTTTAATTCCGCCCTGTCGTAGCTGAAGATATTTTAAGCACGATTAACAATCAATTGTTAAAACGGGCCATTATGGAATATATGTGTTTTATAAGGAACCGTTAAAATAAAATTGATATATCAATCAATCGATCCCTTCAAGCAATCGATCCCTTCAAGCAGCAGTTGCACACAGCCACTCTCTCTATTCCATCGCATTGTAACTAAAACTTACAATTAACAGTAATTATTCTTTATTTGTACAGAATATTCTAAATTGCCATTTTGGGGACAATTTTTAGTTCTAGGGAAACCCAATACTGCCAATTGTTTCGAGTATTAATGTAAATTTAACCACTTGCCGAAAAGCAAATAGGATCACTATCAGGCCCAATTGTCATCATCAATGTAAATCTTTTGCTTGTAAATTAGTACATTTTTTAGAATCGTAGCAAGTGTTTTTTTTTCCATTTACCCACATTGTTCGCATCCTCTACCAGATTTTTTGGGATAGTTAAAGAGCGTTTGTTTATAATCACAGGGTTGGGGCTTCTATTCCTAGACGACAACGTCTATGCTCAGCATCCACTCGGTCAGGCTTCCTCAATTAGTTTTGAAAATGTAATTGAAAGCTTCAAGTGATGGTGCCAAATTTTACCATTTAGTGTGAAATTTTCAGTGGATTTTAAAAAGTTGTAGGAATCGTTTAAGGGAACTTCGGATGCATTTATATAGCATGTCACAGTGACGCCTATGACAGTTTGTTACTCTTTAATGTTGTCGGGCGCCACTCAATGCCACGTGGTATACCACCTGAACCACCATTTTAGGATGCCTACTCCAGGTGGTATAAATTAAAACAAACATTGCAACTGGCTCTATGTAATTCTACCGTCCTCCGACAAAAGGAAGCAAGCACTATGGCTAGTGACTTACTCCTGAAAGGGTTTTGAAAATAACTTGACCTATTTTTTGAAGATGTTACTTACTTTCTTCTGTCGGAGGACAGATATGACCTTAGCTCTGGAAATGGGACAGAAGAATGCCAAGAAATCAATCCAGATTTTTGTTAAAGATGTTTAGATATATATTAATCTGTCGATTTCAGTGTCCCCCTCTCTCAGGTTCCAGCCCCGCGAACGAATGATTATACAAATAGTTATAGAAATTATAGTAATTTTCAAATTAATTATCAAAAGTTATAATAATTATAAAAATAATTATCATAGAAATTATAATAGTTATAAAATGATTACAGAAATTATAGTAAGAAAATGTAGATTAATTTATATAGCAACAGTGACGCGTCCTCGTAAGACTACAATATTAGAGAACACTTTATGTATAGTTTAATATAAGACTTAACCATTTTGATATAATTATCTTTTTTACCTATCGTTCTGCACAATCGCGTTGCAAACATAGCACAATTTTTACACACGCATATATGGATATAGTTTGTTTTATTATACGTTGTTATTGAGAAAAGTACGCGGTTTGGTTTTGATTTTGGCTTCGTTCATGTCTTCAGTATTTTTTATCTTTTGTATGGTCGTTATAATGGTACATGTTGCACTCCCATAAGCCTAAGAGCTGTCTCTAAATGTCTGAAGCACAAAATATATAGCCCTGTTTCATCAAGTTGTGGTGATATAACGTACGCAGAATAGCTGTCTAAATAATTAAACACCGCACACAGTAAGTATTTAATCAGTGGTACTGGTTGGAATAGATTGAACATCTATTTTATTGACGAAGTACACATTATCAAGCACGGTTGTCGATCTTCAATTATTTGGGGATATTTGCGTATGGGGGAATGGGGTCCCAGTCTCCCCTGTATGGGTCCATGGAAGACAATAGCATACATGTGGGTGTATTCCACCGGTTACGGATTCATCTATTGTTGGACTAAATCAGCCTAGGTGTTGGGGATTTCACCATGATTACATTACATATTAAAAAGAATTGTCACTTTTGGCATATTAGTGGTGGGACATTTGCTATTATGCCCCATCCCACTACAAATATTGTGGGAGAAACCCCCCCACATTTCCCCTCCCACATCCTTATAATCACAGCCCCCAATGTTATCAATCAACGTTGTCAGTCTGCGTTAAACCTTTGACTGATATAAGCGTGACTGGTAATGTTACCACGCACTGGCGAGTGCATTAACCCTGTCTTGCCCTCCCCGCACAGACTTGTAGATGCGGACCGGGTATTTCCAGCACGGGACGACATCAATGTTGATAATGGCTGAGCCTACGTCACACTCGCCGGCCACGGTATCACACGCTGGACCTGTTGGTCCACAATCGCTGTCATACAGGGCAGCCAGTAAATGGGTCCAACCTACGATTTGTGTGGGCACGGGCCGCAGTCTAAATTAAATCAGTGGTCAAAGGGTTAAATAGAGTTGTTCATGTTTTACTGTTTCTCACACTGTAATTACTTACCTGTTTGTGGCTGTAATATGTGTACCGCGACTGGTAGATTTAGGGTAGATGTGTTTTTGTTACATTTTTTCTTCTCGCTTGGAATTTTTGCTTCCAAGGTGTGTACATTTTCTGTACGAAAATGTGGGTTCTGTGCAATACGTATTAAGTTTGTTTATATTTTCTACTGCAGGAGACTTTTGTCACAAAGTCTTTGGCCAGATTTCTCTGCTTTCCGTTTTCATATTAGTGACGAGGTTGAATGTTTGTCGTTGTGGTGGCACTTGAAAACGATATTACTTCATTGATTTAATGGTACAGCCTGATACTGCACAGTAGATTGGGCTGCTAGGCTGCTAATTGGGCCGTCGTCTGTTCAATCACTATGAGGCTTTGGCGGGCTCCTATAAATACAAGTGTCTCTAATAAGAGCCAGGACACCTATTAACCAGTTTAATAACTGTATGATACTCGAAAGTCATCGGTTTCATGGTTCACTTCGCACCTGCAATTTATGTTTTAGCAATTTATATGTCAAACTGCTGTATCATGAATGTTGTGTTCATTATAAAGGTAATCATTATTTGCAATATAGCTTTCTTTCAATCTTTAGTTTAGTAACTACATGTATCCGGTGCTTCATTATTTAGGCTTAAACTTACTTTATTCAGTTTAATTATTAGAAAATTGTTTTGTTAACAATTTCTGCTTAAAAATGTATCGTCCTACACACGCATATTTGTGTTTCAGTGCAGCTCCTGTGTAGCAATACGTTTTTATTTTTGCTTGCCGATGCATGCGGTCTGTGAGCCAAATCGCCGCCAAACATATACAATACTAACAAAAATAGAAACGCTGGCGCTATAAAAAATAATGATATCCTATATTCAATCGTTTAGATCCTGATCTGTTTGTAACTAAACTAAACAGGGGGGGCTTAAGATGATGATGCCCACGTTGTCACAGAGTATGTTCTTCAACACTACCGTTTGATTATATTCCAGTGGCTCTAACTGGTATATCAAAGACTTGGGGCGGCTCATATAACCTCTGCGTTGAAAAGAGCTATGAAACCTAATCAATCAATCCGTGTTTGATGGAAAGTTTCAGTTGAATGTGCTAGTTGTTAGATCTGATCTGACCGTTTACTCGGTTGATGAGAGTCTTTAACTTGTAGTCGCTAGGTCAGAGGTCAAGCATTGGGTGATGATGACTGTATTCCAGTGGCTCTAACTGATATATCAAAGGCTCTGGGTGGCTCATTTACCATTGTTGTTGAAAAGGACCGGGATCCTGTTTCACAAAACTTACAAACATTCGTAAATGGGACTTACAAAGATTAACAGTGCGTAACTTTGAAATGGACCTTAGCGTTAAGAAGATCCGTAATATCTATTTTACGAAGCCTTATCGTTCTTAACTCTTGCTGAAATCGTTCGTAGGTTTGATCGGGAGTATGTGTAAGTCAATGTTCGTACCGACTACTTTGACGAAAACACAAGTTTCTAAGACGGCGCTATGGATCTCGGTGCTAAAATTAACATTCAATATAGACAAGCCATCGATATCTAAACTTCTGTCAATATTGGAGAAGACTGAGCGTAGTAAACGATCAGAAACTGTGGATTTCATAATGGCAGAAACAAATAATACTCCCATTCACATGTTAATAGCCGACTTACAAACTTTTAAATCGTTCTTAAATAAAAAGTTTGTAACTTACAAAGATTAATCGTTCAGAAATTAAGAACGGTCATTCTTATTAACAACTTACAAAGACTATGCTTACGAAGATTCATAAATAATATTTGTGAAATATGATCCAGGTAACTTAATCAGTCGATTGATTAATTAAAAGAAGACCCCATTATTTTAAAATGGCCATGGAATCAATCAATCCATATAAGTCTGTCGTTTGATTAGGAGTTATGTGCCATAGGACTATCCTATCATGTTACTTGTGAATATCAAAATAGCATATCATACACACTGTTATGAAAGACAAGTATTATGGACACATAATGTGAGACAACGTGGAAGATCAGGTATTGTTGAATTGGACCAACTGAGCTATGCGCCGAATTAGGTTTAGCCGGTCAAATCATTCGTCAAAGAGCTAACTGCTCAACGAGCATGCTCAATGAGTGCGCTCAATGAGCATGCTCATTCTGTAATATGTATGTTTATATTTAACATGTGTATACGACTATATGGTATATATCGCACTTGGTATCTTGACCATTCCCAAGGACAACTTCCCCTGGCCAATTTCCTCCCAGTAATTTCCCCGGACAATTCCTCCCCTAACAATTCCTCCCCTAACAATTCCCCCCCTAACAATTCCCCCCGAGTAAATATCCCCCAAGCAGTACGCAATTGCCTGAGAGGATTTTGGTTGGGGAGAATTGTTCATCTGGTAATTTTCTGGGGGACGTTTCCATTTCAAAGTGGGCGGGAGGGGATTTTGGCGGGGAGGGAATTTTGGCAAGGAGGGAATTTTGGCGGGGAGGGAATTTTGGCGGGGAGGGGATGTCACATTTGCATTCACCTCTTTCTTTATCTACATATATTCAAGTTCTTTATATTTATTTTCTGGTTTTAAGTTTGCTTTCAAAGATATTATAATATTTTGTGTTGTTCATTTTCCGTTTCACCTTTTTGTTTTCACTAACACTCTCGCATATTTAGCAATTTTGTACACCTTCAAAATCTCTTTTACCATACCGCTTCATAGGCTTAAACTTCAAGTGAAATTTACTGTGTGAAGTTCCACTGCGATTTGTTGTGAGTCACAGCATTGGAATCGAGTACAGTATCTATGTCTTTCTGACCGGCATAGCTCGGTGTCAGTTTATTCACAGTTTGCTGATTAATTAAACTCACATTTTGTTTCTATTTCTTTTTTACCTTTCATATTCAGTGTTTGTGTTACAGACAACTTGATAACATGTATAATTACAATTATACTGCAATGGCTTAACAGTATTGTCTTACGGTCGTTATCGACTTGTCGCTTGTTATCACTCTCGGGGAAACCCGGGGATACCAGGGACTTGTTGTATCATCCATCCGAGATATAATTATGGCCCTCGGCTTTGTCAATTGTTAGGTGCACTATGCACTATTACTTATGTCTCACATTTATGTTTCCCGAGATATTGTGAATTCAAAGGTGTGTCAGTTCGTATTACTTTTTCACATATTTCTGATTTCCGAAATATTGGGAATTAACGGTGTGTTAATTAGACGCAATATTATGATAAAGTCTCATCAAGCTGACGCTAATGTAGGGCGAAATGTAACAACTTCACGCAAAGAGTGTTAAGTAAAATTAGTCATTTGAAGACTTCTAACGACGGCTTAGGTATGCTATAAGTCTCGATAATTTCAACCTGTCCGTAACAACATGAATGTCAGTAGCATGGAACGCTGTTTGGATCATGTACGTAAAATAATAAAATATCTCGCGATCTGTGGGAAGCTAAATACTATATACTGTGTATGGCGAGATATCTTGCTGAGGCTTAGCTATCCGTGTGTTGAAGAGTTGCTATAAGTGTCCAACTGAATCAGCCTACATCCAAGTCCTGGTAGGTTCAAATGATGGAATGTGACCGGTTTGTTCAGAGGATAGAGCAATGGACTTGTGATCGTAAGGTCTGAAGTTCACATATGGAGTTATGATGCTTGTTATGTCATTTCATGTCATTTCATCACATGACATGTTATGTCATTTCATCAAATGTCGCGTTATGTCATTTCATCAAATGTCGCAGTATTATACTATTATACTATACACCCATGGCTAAGGCATAACTGTTGGTGATTGGGTGTAAACATCTGCGTGTACATCATGTCAATATGGACCTTGACCTCCAGCCTGAAGAAAGTCTATTCCAGTGGTTCTAACTTGTGTACCAAAGGCATATACAATATTTGTTTGCTTGTTTGTTTTTAATTTGATTTTTAGCATCACTTTTTATAAGGAATTGCATTAAAAACTTGATACAAAAGCCGCGTTTACGCGAAACGTCTAAAATGCATATATCGCGTTTTACAACGAAACTTTTCATATATACATATATATTATAATATGTGCATGCAATTCGTATGTCATAATTGTACAAATATTTTCCCGGAGATAGTAGTTTAAAACAGTAATATGAAGCAACAGTCCAATCATGGGCCAATTGATTAATTGTGATTCAGTTATATTGATTATAAGCATAAAGCTTGTATCGGAAATGAGATAATAATGTATAATATTAATTAATAATGTATTGTTAGTGTATTTTCTGTATTCTCTGAATGTATGTATCGTGATATGTATTATAAAGTATTTAAGTATAGTTGTAATTTAAAACCCCATTGGTACTTAAAATTAAGAAAGCCTGTAAAAATTAAACCAGTATAAACTTTAAGTTACTTTAACTACATATGTGACTCCGAAAATGGTATCAACAAGTTCAACCACCTATATCTGAAAATCTACATTTTAGGTATACCCTGATTGACCAATGCATTGTCTACAAAACTTAATCTTTGTGTCGCAGTATATAATTTCGATTAGATGTGGCGGGTGAGGCCAGTTTAGTATGTAAGTCAATGGATAGATTAATAGTGGTGTGTTCCGGCAATCATGATTGTATGACCATGTCAATGAATCAATTGGTATCTAGTATTTATTCCGCGGAATCACTCTGAGCCTCGTGGCTCGTTCTTAATAGTCAATATATACGACATAGCGTTATTCCGTATTTAACTTGTATGCACTGTAATCCATAATAGTAACATATATATGTCTCCAAATTAGTCGTCGTCCCATCAGTTAGTTTTATTTCTGGACTTGTAAGGTCAGCAGCTTGAATGCTTTGGGTGGCATATAACCTCTGCTGGTCCCATGTAATTTAAATCAAGACAATTCCGTAGACAACTCGACATGAGTATAGAACTGCTTACTAGACCGGCAGCCAGCTGTCATTAGGTTAGATGAACTAGGTACCAAGGTTTGACCATGGGGTAATGTAGGGGGGTAC
>JAODAI010019131.1:0-12805 GCA_027575025.1 Scotoplanes globosa | reverse complement strand
GCAGTCTGTACATTCTACACAACCATCGGAGGAATTAAAGCAGTGATATGGACTGACGTTTTTCAGGTAAGGTGATACGCATATGAACATTATTTATGACATACCCAGGTATATTCTAGACATTTGATTGGAACCGTGTGTCAGATGACATCAATTAAAAAATCACCATTGCTCAGTGATAACGTCACACAGTGCATTTATTTAATATCACCGTGCATTTTTGTACTATCACCCATGTATTTTTTACTATTACCCGTGCATTTTTTCTATCAGTCTATGACTTAATTATAACGTTAGGCTTGGTCTAACGTTAGGATCTACCCTAACGTTAGGCCAGGACCTATATAGGCAAACTTAAACTAAAGATAATCGATAGCAGGGTGTTGTGTAAAACGAATACAGTTTTTTTTCGTTCAACGGTTAAAAATATTTCATCATTCGTTGAAAGATTTAATGTTCTGTTCAACTCGCCCCCCACCCGCCTCGTTGAATAGAACACTCAATCTGTCTAACTCATGACGAAATAGTTTAACCATTAAACTCAAAACCATCAATTATTAGTATAAAGGTGTATGTGTGACCAGTCACACCTATATTAAGCAGTGACATGTCGGAAATGCAACTTTGCGATATAAACCACTCTATTAACTTAAAAAAAACTATTTTTTGTCATAATTGTATTTTTTTATTTGTTATTGTATCAAATGCACTGACAGAAAACTGTTTTAAACTATTAGACATGTGGATACAATGCATATATGGAATGCGGACATTATAATAACAATAATAATAATGATGATTTATATAGTCCCACCTCAAACCGCTTTACAGTGAAATAAAATGTTATTTACACACTGTATATAATTATTTACCACATGGCTGGAACACAATCAATGTTCGTGGAAATTACAAATATATTAATCATAGGGAAGTGTCAACAGATGAGTCTTAGGAGGCTTCCTAAAACGGATCAATGTATCACATGATTTTACACTCTCTTTTAATTAATTCCAAAGTGTAGCAGCTGCAAATGTAAAACATTTACTGCCATAACAATTAGTATTGGAAGTTGGCTGTGCTATTTTATCTTTTATCAGTTCACCAATGTATAGGCCTTTAATTGCTTATAATGTTTGTAATGTCTTAATAAGTTTGTGTTAAAATCTATACATTATTCACGTTGCATTTTCATTGGATATAAATGCTTTACAATAACTTACAGTTGGAACTCTCGAAGACAATGGGCATTTATGAATTATATATAGTGCAACTGGATGGTGATGGGGGAGGAAACTTATCTTTAAGATGGCATGGGCAGGAAGGAAGAGGGGGTAGAGGTTAATGGAGGCATATTGGGTAAGGTTCCTGATGGGAGGTTGGTCACTGGCAAGGATGAGGTCATTACGGTATGGCCGAACTACTTCGGGAGCTGTATAATTAGGGAGGAGGCGCTGATCTGGATCTATCCAGCGCATTCAATTCAAATGCAGTCGAATTGATGTCGACTGCAGTGGAAAGGACCTTTTTAGTTATACATTTCACTGTAGTGGAATACAATTCTACTGCAGTTGAATTGCATTCCACTTCAGTAGAATTGTATTTCGTCGAATTCAATTAGACTGTAGTGGAATACAAATCGACTGCAGTTGAATTTGCATTCCACTGCAGTCCAATTGCATTCCACTGCAGTCGAATTGTATTCCACTGCATTCGAATTATATTCCACTGCAGTCGAATTGGATTATATACATAGACCGTACCTAAACATGCGCCTGAAACTGTACAGTAAATTGCCATTAATTAGTAGGCCTGCTAAACCCGACGGCAATAATTATTTAAATTGTGACTGTCAATAATGAAATAGCAAAGCTATGCCTAGCGTTAATAGTAATAGCTAACTAATGCATGCTTACTGGGTATGGGCTTACTGTACGAGAACAATAGTGATACCAGGGAGCTGTAACAATAGCTGGGAGACACACTAGGCGGCTATTCATTAGTATTACTACCACCATAATATACCACGGCTAGTAATGGGTCGGTATGTTTGTGCTATTATATACCACCGAAGTTGTCTATTTTTTTGTTGTTGTATCGTTTTATACAGTTTTATATTATTGTTATGCTGTTTGAGTTTGAGCTACAGTCATTTCAGATTTCTGAGATGACTGCATGATATGACGCAACCACATTGACAACACACTTTAGTATAATTTAGTATATACACAGTATATATATAACGTGCTATAGCTACATTGCCAGTACACCACAAGGGAAGTAATAATTTATCCCATTGTTCACTCAAACATTGCAATTATCTGCAAGGCAGTCGGATATACTAAACTGTCACACAAAATATTAGCAGTGACAGGTCCTTGTTTCTGTAATCCACATATTTTATCTTATAATTATTTTCACATTTTGACCATGTTGACTAAATATAATTTGGACTTTGAAATTGGAGCTGCGTACACTTCAAGTTGTGTGTGTCAGTTCGTGGGCCTATACTTGGCTATCGTGTAGATACTGTTGACATGGTTAGCGTGCATGTGTGAACAAGGCGGACAATTTATAACTTGCCATACCGCGAAGTTATAGTGAGGAAAGTTATAAATTGTATCCTTTATTTACTCACACATGTAGCAATGACGGTACTATATTAACATGGTAGCCGGGTTGACGAACTGCCATAATGTACAGCAAGAAGTAATAGTATAGTAAACGTACACAAATCCAATTTCAAAATTATATTTAATTTCAACAACATCACAAAAGTATATTTACATAATAAAATGTCACGAAGATAATATTATAAGATTGAATAATAATATTACTTTAAAACTAAAACACGAAAAAGTAGAACATTGTAAGAGAAAGTTTTTTTTGACAAGAGATACGGTAAACAATTTACAGCACTGACTGAAAGTTAGTACGTAGAAAAAATCACCCATCAAATACTTCCAATTCGACAGCAGTCGAATACAATTCGACTGCAGTGGAATTGTATTCGACTGCAGTGGAATTGTATTCGACTGCAGTGGAATGCAATTAGACTATAGTCGAATTAAATTCAACTGCAGTGGAATAGGATATGTATTCGACTGCAGTGGAATGCATTCGAGTGCATTGTAACTGAAATTCATTCCACTGCAGTGGAATTGGTAGGTAATTGATAAAACGGCTTGCCATAGCGACAAGCGCACATCCCATACTGTGCCTGAATGTGTGTGGTCTGTGCCATCGTCGCATATATGCAACGAACATAATACATTTTCTACTTTGTACGATGTTTTGTATTCAGATCACCCCAGGTGAGCTTCAAACCGGTTGCAACGATATACCAAACAAATACCATCTACTGACCTATAGCCTTACACCACTCCACGTTGACAATTTACGAGTTATTCAACTCATATAATAAGGAATTCAGTTAAAATGTTACATCCCCCGTTAACGTTTACAACGATAGAATCAGATAAACATTGCGAGAATATACATGATAAAAATGCAGATTGGTGAGCTCGTATTCAATATTCTACAACATAACACCGTTCACAATCTATATCACTTATTTGGTATCGGAATAAACTAGTTAGTAGTATCATAAACAACTCTTTTATACTTAATAAATTGTTGATGAGCATGGTTACTAGTCAAAAATTATAATTGAAAAGTCATTGTCATATAACGGCTATTTTGATGTAAATAGGGAGTACTAAGCACGCACACCACAGGAAATAAGTGGATTTTAAAGGGCCAATGCACAACATAGTATTAGCAGTTCACTGCTCAAATGCACAAATCCAATACAAAATCAATAAAAATAAAATAAATAAAAAGAAAAATAAGTGGGAGAAGCAAAGGCTTTTAACCCTAACTTACCCAAAAGTGGGGTGGCATAGTGCCCCATCGACATTTTTTACCATTGAATCGCAACCGCTCAGCATATATATTTTGTCTGCACATGACTTTTTCTCTCGTGTCTTACGCACATTTTGGCACTATCTCCGACCATGTGGGCCCCCTCATGTTGATGTCACATGAATTTTAAAAAGGTATGTTTTAAAACTGTGCAATTATTGCATATGTTTGTACACTTAAGCATTGCGAACATAGAGTGTAGGTGTTATAACACTGTTGTTTGTAAATATATTGGCATGTAATTAATTTTGTGAGTATACACTTGTTGCCAAATACACCCCATTTCTTCTCAAACAATAAAATACCTTAGAAAAAAATGTAATACATAAGACATAAAAATTACTAAAATGTAACAATAAAACCATTTTTTCGCATTTACTTGTCTCCAAAGGCATTGCTAACATAGATATTGCATTTCATGTCTTTATATTAGTTTAAGGTGATTTTGTTTTGTTTTTAAAAAATGTGAAATTTGCATATTTCCTTTGTAATTAGCGTATGATTAACAAAAAGTAGCATAATTCAGATTTTTTTGG
Source organism: Scotoplanes globosa (assembly GCA_027575025.1). NCBI lineage: Eukaryota > Metazoa > Echinodermata > Holothuroidea > Elasipodida > Elpidiidae > Scotoplanes > Scotoplanes globosa. The sequence goes on along the minus strand of JAODAI010019131.1, from coordinate 8,348 downwards.
TTCCACATTGTTCATAACACATTTTTCTATAGGCATACCACATTTGAGATCATTCGGACAATACATGGCTGAGATCTTAGGGGGGCCGAAGTAGCCCACCCCCGGGCATACAGAGCTCAATATCGCCCCGGTAAGTTAGGGTTAAATTACAACTTCACGTCGGGTGGTCATCCAATTTCTAAATTTGCTGTCAAATTTGGATTTATTTTAAATTTGAGAAAGTAGTTCGCATGGGAAAACCGTGATTGCTCTCGGATGAACAACCCACACCACTAGGCCCGACCCGGGATTCGAACACTAGATCTCCTAGTTGCTGAGATTCATAGCTTCTACAGCCACCAGCCTTCTACGCTCGGCCACAGCACTGGTACGATTGAACTATCTGGGAATGCATAATACTGTACACTTCCTGTGCATTTGTATTAGTTAGTTGAACTGAATTTATAACCTCTCGTTAATTTATATATGTCAGAAAATATTAAGAAGTTAAGTATACCCGACCCATCACATCAAAAGCAGGGGCATGTTCAAAAATCATATTTTGAGATCTTATAATAGCTGTATAGAGTGCAATTTTAACTTTCCTCTAGTACTACAATCATATCGAGTCAAGTTATGTTCAGAAATTATAATTATATTTCGATCTACATTGAAAATAACTGTTTTGAGAAAACATGTTAACTGCTGGTACGCGTTAATAATAGTGCAACAATTGGCCAACTTGAAGGAAAGCCATAGACTTGCGATATTAAGTTATTTCTTATTTTTATGATAACCACACATCATCAGATATCAATATATCTTTCTCTATCGCATAATCCTAACAAGGGGTAAGGAGGAAAATACTAACGAACTGCTGCATCATTGGCCAATGCTCTCCACCCCCACCCGAAGGCATGATCCTCCAATCGCTATCTCTAACCGCCCCTTAAAGTTCCTCTCGACACAGTCATTTCATTTCAACCGAAATGTGACCCTGTCCACTTATCACGATTATATTTATTTTTGATGAGGCAAATTTTATAATTTTTGATTCAAATTATTTGGGCCATCTGTTTGACTGATTAACGTTTATGGATATTTGACTATACTCTGTTTCATATATTACCTCTCAAAGAGACGTTACTTCTCTCTCATTCTCTCTCACGCTCTCATCTATATCCTGTATTCCCAAGAAGTGGTGGGGAAGAATAAACTAAGTAAGTTCCAAAGCTTGCTTCCCCCGTATCCATAGCCATGACCTTCCAATCGCCACCCAAGACACCCCTCTTAAAATACCTCTCAACACAGGCTCAGTCTATCCATATAAATCAAGCCGTCCTCTATCCGAGTGATTATGCGGCTTTATAATATTGGTGTACACAGGAAGTACTTATAACGGACATAATATAATGGTCCATGGCGTGACTAGGAGGTTACCAACAACATAGGCTAAAGCGCATCATACTTTCTCCATGGGCTGCCAATGCTGTAAATAAAAAACACCACACAGCTAATCGCCGTCGTCCATTAACATAATCAGCCAATGAGGAGGTAGTCAATAAAGCGCAATTAAAACATATAAAACACGTTACGTAGCAAGGGTGTTGTAGATATGTAACAAATATACGTAACCTTTACATAACGGTAGTTCATGTAAATTAGTTACGCAACTGGTGTCGAACTGCTGCGTTGCAGTTACATTACTTCAATGTAGCTGAATTCATGTTTCGTAATAGCTGTAATACTTTGGTGCTACGTAATAAACCTACGTACTATCGTTGGTAACGAAATATAAACGGTGAGTCCACTAAGAGTTCCGGAAACGCTACGTGTATCAGTACGTTACTAAGACGAAACTATTACGCTAAATTTGAGCAGCCTGCATGGGATGTAAAGCGAGCTAGGGTCGGACTTGTAATAGCAAGCTTTTAGGCATGAATTCACCGAGTAATGCTGACCATATTACACAGTGACTAAATATGCACCAAATGTATAATATAAATGTACTGTTATTTTCTTTCAGAGTGCAGCTATAAATAATGCATCAATCAAAATTGAATCAAATTTTGACAACGCATTTGTATTAAACAATCTTTCTTCGACCTTTACAAACTTTCATGAAATGTACAAAAAAATATATATAAATGTGTTCCTTTTCTTTAACAATAGAGTGTGATCATGATGGCCGGATTACTGGTCACAATTATCGCCTGTTGTGTGGAGGTCGGTGGTTTCCGGGAGGTTTTTCGCATCAACATCGAAGACGGCCGAGGGACCTTTTTCGATTTCCGACCAAACCCAACGATTCGCCATAGCTTCTGGGCCATGTTCCTCGGGCTAAGTGTACTAACTACGACATACGTTGGGACCAGCCAGATGCTTGTTCAACGATACCTGACTTGTAAGACGTTGAAGCATGCACAGGTGGCCGCTGGTTTGGGTATCGGGACTATGGGTGTTATACAACTGATCGCAGTGTTTGCGGGTATGTGTGTGTACGCCTACTACGCGGGATGCGACCCACTATCAACCGGCCGTGTCCGCAGGGCCGACCAACTAATGGCGTTGGTCATTGTCGACTTATTTGGAAAGGTTCCCGGACTTTCCGGATTGCTAATTTCAGCTGTTTTCAGCGCTTCCTTGAGCACGGTGTCTTCCGGGATAAATGCCCTGACCACGATTACCGGACAGGATATCGTCAAGAAACTGTTTCCAAAAATCAAGGATTTCAAATTTACAATTATCTTAAAGTGTACTTCTCTTTTCTTTGGGTGTCTTTGCATAGCCACCGCCTTCTTGGCGTCGAAAATGGGTGGAGTACTTCCGGTAACCTTGAGCCTTGCCGGTGTTCTAAGTGGTCCAATAATGGGTGTTTTCTGTTTGGGGGTCTTTTTCCCGTGGTGCAACAGCAGAGGTGCTCTTTGCGGTATGATAACGGGCATGATCATTGGCTTGTGGCTGAAGATCGGATCAATGATATATCCACCCTTTCTGGACGACCCACCTCTATTCGTGGATCAATGCGAAGCAGTAATGGCCAACTCCACGGATTTGGTCACACAATCGTATAGTACCCTAATGACAATAACGGAAAGATCGTTAGCGTCCGATCCCCAAGCAGAATTGACGGGATTTGTCAGACTCTATGGCCTATCTTACGCGTATTACGGGGCGCTAACATCCTTTACAGCGATATTTGTGGGATTGCTGGTAAGTTTTGCTACGACACCAAATGATCCGTCGATGGTTGATCCAAACCTCATCAGTCCCTGGGCTCATTCATTATGCTGTTGTTTGCCATCCAATTGGAGGCAGGTATTAAACAGTAGATTTGACGTGTCGTCAGATAAGCGGGTGTATAGTCAAGTAAAGGGCAATTATCAGGTAGAAAATACCACGGAAGCTCCTGTGGAGATTGCTCTCGTTCGATCAAAAAATATTACCGCGTAGCCACACGAAATAACGGGGCAAATGTACAGGCTAAAACGGTAAATTGGAAGAGAGGTAATGCTAGTGTAATTAATATGAATATATAATTTAGTGTGCCAATGTATTAAATGATTTCGTGTATATTTGTGTTTGTTCGTCATGGTAGAGTGTAGTAGGCAAATTCATATTTCAAATCAGGTATATGAAGTTGCTTAGGATCTTGTCACTCCCCTTGCGGGCTTAGGCGGTGCCTTACCAATACACGGGCTTTAAGAAGCGGCGTGAACCATTGTGATCGGATTCCTTTCCTGACGTCAACATATGGCCCTCGGTGGACCAAGGTAGCTATATCAATCGATATAAAGTACCTTGCTCAGGGATACAGGCTGAGATAAACAGCAGCGCTGGGATTCGAAGCCGCAATCTCACGATCACGAGCCCTTGCCCTTACCACTATATCACTGGGCTATCTCGACTTATCTTAATGTATACTTCATATTTCTTTTATCATATGCGAGTATATCTGGTCACACCCATATAGGTTGGGGTATTGTCGGGTAGTAAAAGCGCCTCCTCCATGTCGTATAGTGAAAGCGCTCCTGTGCTCATATGGTAGAATACGAAGAGATACGGGTGGTTGAAAATGAATACAAAAGGGTTCAAAGTTTACATTTATAATTATATTGTTCAATTAATTGGCTGCCGAATGATTATAGAAGTTGATTAGAATATAAATACATAATGTCTCGTAGACGGATGCCTCTTGCCTCGAGCCCTAGGCCCCTGCCAAAGTATACAATGCAGACTACATATTGATGTTGCCTCGATGAAAACTCCAAGTCGAATGAGACGCGCGTGCAATACATGCATGCAGGCAAGATACAAACAACGCACGGTCATATAGTAATGATACGCGCTGAATATATAGTGCGATAGTTAGCATATTGCACGAGCGGGAGATAATGACCGAGAGTTAATAGTATGTATGTATAGTTAATAGTATGTATGTATAATACACTATGTGACAGTATGGAGGGCACTATTATGTTATGTTTGCACTAGCTGGAAGATCATATCTGGCAGCATATCACCATATGGAGAAGTGTAAATGGTTGGCCACATTAATATAAGCATATGCCATGATACGTATTTCTGCTTCTTAATCGAATGGAGATGCACCACATTAACACTGTCTTTGTATAGCGTTATTCACGGTGTATGTTCAGTCGAAATAAACACAAATATCACAATACATGTTCACCACGATGTGCGACACCTTTCGCCCAGTATGTAGAAATCATTTTGAATGCATTGAATCTAGAAAGCCGTGCGCATGTGTTAACCTGCATGGTCAAATGGTAGCGTAAAGGGGCGACACAAAGCATTTGATGTAGAGGTACCAGACATTAAACTAAATCTATATATCAAATATCATGACAATTCCAAACCCTTATTCGTGCACTATAATAGCCGACGCGTTGAGATAAGTTAATCATAATTATTGAGGTAACCCGATGCATGAGAAATATGATGTTCATTGTACTCAAGATTACATCAATTTCACACTATGTCAAGTTACTTCTGTCAAGTTATAATTATCCATGCAGCCCTATTACCTCAATGAATTAAAGTTATCAAAACACGCCTACATTTTCCAGAGTGCCCTCATATGGTCAATCGTCTAAATCCACTGAGCTATCCGATCATAATGCCATTTGGCGGTACCCGGGGACGTATTTTTCCTACCATAGATTATGCAGTATCACAAATTAGCCTGTGGCCAGTCCACAATTTTCGAAAAATTAAATCGATTAGAAAACAGTGTTGGAGTCAAATTGGTTTCCTCTTATGTGGAATCGTTATCGGTCTTTCATAATCCGAATTAGGAATTTAGCAAAATATAACAGAAAGTGGTTTTCAACAATTGTTGGCGTGGCCGATTTCCATCGGTGTGATTTGTCAATGAACCGTATCTGCCTTATCTATAGTAGGAATGAAAATCACGCTACCCGGGGATAGACGGGACTGTGGTGGGGATGTGCGTTTTGAAAACCGTTACAGCCCTCCGCTACATTTGTGAAAAGTCCCCGCATAACGGGACATGCACCATTTTACAGCACATCTTCTTTAAGCTATGCCATTGGGATACACTATTTGTGGCGAACATCCCTGTATATATTGATACCGACTATGACAAGCGAGGCAAAATTAAATAAATTCGCAGATCCGAAGTTTGCGATATCGGAGTCCGTTGGATGAGGCTAGCATATGGTTGTATTCTGTTCATTTAAACCATTAAAACAAGAAGTAAAACAAGAAGCAGGCTGAAATATGCCAGGCAGCCACCTATGTCGGCAACATCGGCACCGATACCGGGTAATCGGGTGCAGTTTTGCATCCACAATCCCCGTTATTCCTCGGCTTAGTCCCCGGGTAAAAGACCGCATATCCTGGGTACACAGTCCCGGCTGAATATCGGCCGTGCAAACCCGCCTACATTTCGAACAACTGCCAGGTATGGCGGGGACATATTTTCCCGCACCTTCCATGTTAAGTTCCGCTACAGTCTGGCATATCCACCGGTAACGCAGGGCCAGGATTACAATTGACAAGTTCATAACTGATCATATCAAATGCTCAAATAAAAACGTATATTCTTTTAATTTTACTAAGCTCACGCTATCCAGATATACTAAATTACATACCTCGACAATACGTCTCCGACAAATTCTTCTTGATATTTAGGATATCGATGGCCATGATGAAAGCGATATTTGGCCATATTCGTTTCACGATACCATCAAATCCATTTCCAAACTCCACTCGCAGCTTGGCGGCTCTTTTGGGGTCCCCACTACCCAGTTTCTCGTTCAGCTCCTTCCGTGTATCCGGGGGTATGGCGATCTTCGGATTTATAGTTCCATTTGATAAATCATCCAGTAGTGATGGCCATTCTCGTTCCAGTAGCTGCATACATTCTAGGATTATATTCATGAAGACGGCCAACATATAACCTGCATTCTCCTCTCTAAGAGCAAACAGAAGCTGAACGTAGAATGCTTGTGATGCCTGACTGATTCGGAATACACCAAATGGTGCCGTGCAACTCATTAAGCCGTACCTGTCACTATTGTCCAAGTAGCCCGCCGCGGTTATTTGCATACCAGCGTCGTTTATTCTCATGGTCGGGCTACAGTACAAGAATATTTTGGGTCTCATAACCTGCCATTTTGAAAATGCTTTACTCAAAACACCATATATTAACAATTGATTTGAAATGTTCGCTGTATTGGGGTTGCTTGGAATTAGCTTGCCTTTACCGGTGGTTCCACTTGTCAAGACCAATCTTCCGGGTAAACCCGACAGCATTACATCCTTCTCGCCATTGGCTGTTCGCTCAACATACTTTTCGTAATGCTTGTAGTCGGTCAACGCATGCACGTCTTTGAGGTTGGACAAACTCCTCACTTTGGACAAACCAAAGTCCCGCGCGTACACGGTATTCCGGTTCTGGTTAATAATTCGTTGCAATGTTTTTTCTTGGGTTTCCTTAACTCGACGGGTAGCAAGATGTAACGAGTCCAGCGATCGCGGTCCCAAAACCGCGAATCCACCTTCATTAAGGAAGTGTAACAACACTGACGTGAGAGAATGGTACGGGGACAGCGGTTGTGTTGCTACAAATATATAGATACATGCCACGATAATAGAGATGAGTGACCCCGGACCTGCATTAGAAGAAAAGAGAGGGTGAATACCTCACATTCTGAGTTAGGACATAACACCGTTTGATGGATTTATGCTTGGTAACTGTAGTAAGCCTGGAAGCAGAGTTCTAAAGAACACGGATGAGATATTTGTTACTATAGAAACGGTGAGGTGTGAGACATTACTTAGCGGAGCTTTACAATCGGGGAGGGTGCTGGCATGGATGTATCCACAGTACCGTGGGGGGTAAGATTAGGGTGGAGGAGATTTAAGAGTTGGGAGTTTATTGGGTTCTGAGAACGACCAAGACGGATGCTGCCGTCGATTGGAATGACGTGTGTGGGAAGTTTGTTATTGGGGAGGTGGGAGTGGAGTGGCTATATAGATATTACTTAATATGCGTGTTTAATATATACTTCCAAGTGACCGGCAGGCTGGCAAAATAATGCCTATTTGGAAGTGAAGGGGGTGTTCATGACTTGTGAAAGTATCGCGTTATAACATTATTGGGTCATGTTTTTAAGATACAGACAAATAATTTAGATCGAATAATTAGGGCGAGGGTTGAAACTAAGAATATGGAAAAGTTCCATAGGCTTCGGATTGGAAGAGGGACAATAGCGTGGAGGTATGTTCCCACTTGACAGTTGGTGGAAAGAAGCTGGAGGTCAAAGTTTTGTATTATATCGCTTTTCCAGATTTGGAGAAGGTTATATAATACACTTTAGTGAATTAGTAATGTATTGGTGTGGATGGATGTCCATGAAGCGGAAGCCATGGTAGTAGAGGGTCTTCACGAGGGTACAAAGGATCTTCATGAGGGTACAAAGGGTATATACGATTTTTTTTTCGGTGATGTCAGAAGAGTTAATATTGGGCTGGCTTAGTAGTGCCCTAAGTCCACTTCTTTCCACAATAGTGACGGAATTGATTATATTAGCAGAAAGGTCAGCATAACGGACATGCAACAATATATATTATATGCCGACAAAATGACAATAGTTATAGAAAGTAAGCAGCAGTTGTTACAATATGTTTTGTTAGAAAGGGAAGATTCATTTGAGACACATTGGTCACCCATGATCATGAATAAGAAGGATGCTTTGTACATGGGCTTGCAAATACATGGGTTGGGTATATAACCATAAAGATATTAAAGGAAAAATAAACCCTGCATTATACTTATAGTAGTGAGGATATTGTCTTGATAGAGCATATTTTTATCTACA
>JAODAI010019020.1:0-12808 GCA_027575025.1 Scotoplanes globosa | reverse complement strand
GCAATAATGCAGATGCAATAATGCAGATGCAATAATGCAGATGCAATAATGCAGATGCAATAATGCAGATGCAATAATGCAGATGCAATAAAGCATGCCAGACGTAAAGAAGTTAGAGTGTCACACCATCGGCCTCTATCTATATTTGCTGTATTGGGCTTTAAGAGAGAGAGATAATTACTTAACGGCACATCAACAGCGAGGTTATATTAGTACCAGGTAGGTTAATTATATGTAAGTCACAATGTTAACGGTACAAACAAATAAAAGAAATGACTATCCAGTATAACTCCCTACTCTTTGCGAAAAGATGGGACCGCCATTTAACGCCCTCACCCGATGAATGCCCCTCACCAGGTTTAGCCTATGAACCGACATAGTTACAGGGGTGTGGTTACTGCCATAAAGACCGCTATTGGGAGCCACTGGTGAGAGTTCAGGGATTGTGGAGGACCAGTTGGTAATCCGTCCGATAAGAGAGATAGTTTCCTAACGGCACTTCAAAGCCACCAAAGGCGATGCAGTACCATTATGGGCAATCAACAGGGTGCTAGTCCATAGTTTGAAAGACTGACGGATGCCTCCTATTTAACAGTACTACTGGTGTATAGTATGGGGTTAACCCTTTCTTACCTGTATGCCTTTATTTTTCAATGCAGTACCCAACAGCACTGGAGTGAAGTTTCTGCTCAATGTTGTTCTCCTAATGGCTGCCTGCAAAGAGACAAAGGACATGCCATATCAAAGAAATTAAAAACAGAGAAAGGACATGCCATATTATGGTCACCTCATATATTGTAACATGTCTTTTAAGAAGTAGAAAATATTGAACACTTATATTTATGACAATTTCTCTCTCTCTACCTCGTGTATCCCTAAACAAGGGAAGAAAACACTAACTAACTGCCGCATCATTGGTCAAAGCTCTCCACCTCCCTCTATCCAAAGACATGTCCCTTCAATCACCATCACCACCCTCCCTCCTAAAATACCTCTCAATACAGTCCTTCCATCTCAACAGAGGTATTCTACCAACTTCCATGTGCGCCATCGCCACTTTGAGGAGTCGCCCTTCATCCAAAATATATATATAATCACTATATGGGTAAAAATGAATGTCAATTCTAATGATATTTTGATGTCTTGTATGTTACAAACATAATAGCATATATTGATAGCTCCATATTTGTTTTACAGCTGGTGTCATTACTGTGTATTTAATATAGGATACTCCCCCCATAACACCATTACCAATGAAGTTACAAAACATGTGGAGAAAGATCAAATATTGCTAACAATGATATTAACATAAAAATCAAAACTGACCATTGTTTATTTTATTAAGTTGGCAATATCTAAGTTGGATTAAAGTTATTTAAACCACAATCTGGCATTTACAAGGGATTTTACATGATTAGTGATTATATTCATAACAGTGTCTTTTGGTGTCTTGTTATGAACATAACACTAAATACAGTACATCGACATGCCCCAAACATTTGATGAATTGATTTTATTGTGTCTCATTTGTGTTTTTCTTATAAAAATATGTACATGCATTATAAATCAAGTCAATTTACAAGATATAAGACACCAATGTTACAAACATAATCCATCTTATGATGTACTATACTATTGACAATATCTTGGTCAACTAAAGATCAACTGTCTTTTTATTGTATTTACAAGATGTTTTTGTGTATTTGTTTAGGTTATCAGCTTCAAAATAAAGCTAATTTTAGAAAAATCTGAGCAATTCTAATTTTTCTTACCATTGTCACACTTTCTGTTGCAGTATCATATTTGTGCATATGTAATAGTATGCATTATCATGGAGCTCATACGAAGGTCGCATCGAGATCAACCCAATGACAATTGTCACCCAAAGTTGCCTTTGATATCTAAATATGGTATCCCAATTTCATATGATCCAATGGTTGTAGAACCCTAAGTTGTACGTTTGTTGAACAAAAATAAGAAGTTGTTAAAAATATTAATTAACATTTAAAAAAAAATATTAAACCGTCGCCCACTCGCTAATATGCGTCATGCAATTTCCGAAAACAATAGGCTTCCTAAGTAACCCATAGAGCATCACTGTGCTGGATATTAGCCAAAACTAACTTAACAGTTATTGAAATACAGTGTTCATGAGCTATTTGAAATACAGTGTTCATGAGCTATTTGAAATACAGTGTTCATGAGCTATTTATTAAGATTTTCACAATAAATCCACTAATTAATATGAATGAGATCATCGCCAGAAAAGCTTCCTTGTAGCTTGTTGTAGTCTACATGTATTACTTACTTTAATCTGATCTACCGTTGGTTCAATTTCTTGAATGAAAAGGTCCCCCAATTCATCATCTTTATTTGCTACACATTCTAAAGAGATAAAAACAATATATAATTTTTATATATTTATGGAGAACCATTACATTTATGTTTAACATAATAGAGTATAGTGTTAACAATATTAATTTAATTTAATTCTCCTTCATATAATATATTTCATATAGTATATGAAGTTATTTATCGTCTGCCACTCCCCTTACGGGGCTTAGACGGTGCCTTACTAATGCAAGGACTTTTATAAGTGCGATGTAGCAATTTATGACTGGATGCCCTTCCTGACGTCAACCAATAGCCTTTAACGGGGCACAAATTCTCAACCCTAGGTTCGTGAATCCTGAGCAATCCCACTAGACCACGGCGGCTACTATATAACGGTTTTCAATCAAAGTAAATCACATTAATACAAGAGCTGCAATGCCACTGAATCTCAGTACAGATTACATGTTCACAGAAAGAAGAAATACATTTTGTCTTCTAAGCCTAATTGTGGAAGATAGTGTAGCATAATGGCTAGGCCTACCAAGTAAAATATTGGAAAGTTATGGGGGGTAGACCTCCCGAAGGGGGGCTCCCATCCACTGTACAGCGGCTAGGGCAAACACTTGCTGATTGAATTGGCACTTAATATGTTTCATTATTAATACGTTCTGTTATTTGCCTTTGTTTCGGAATGATTGATTAATTTATCGATCCCCCAGCCCCTTTTGTGTATATTGGTTCAGGTCTATTAAACCGGCTGCCGTTTTTATTTGAGTGTCAATTGATTGATTGATTAGATTTCATGGCTCTTTTTAACGCCGAGGTTATATGAGTCACCCAAAGCCTTTGATATACTAGTTAGAGCCACTGTAATATAAACATCATTACTCCGTATTCGAACTCCCAACATTGTGTGTGGAGCTGTCCCCCCCCCCCCATTCACCCATATTAGCTATAGTGCCGACGTGGTGTGACAAATGGACACAAATTATAACTTCCCATATGTGGCGTGTAACAATATAAAATGGTTCTTTGGCAGTAGGAACGTGTATGTACGTACGTAGGTTTGGGCGGCTATTTAATCATTCAATTTTCAAACTGTTCTAAAATATTTAATTCAAGAAAGGGAAAAGTTCAGGTATCTATGATATCCATATGTTGGTAACTAGATTTTTCCAATTTTTAATAATCATAATAAACAAAATGATTTTCAAAAGTTTGCTCAGAAAAAAATATATTATGAAAAGTAAAGGTTGGGTGACCTATTGTCCTATACTATGCAAACATCAAACGAGTGACCGGCACTATATATGAGACAGCATACAACATGCACAACACTAAAGCGCTCTAAAAACAACTGTATCACCGTTGCAAAAACATTGTTGGATGAAGTGCCTGCGTTTTTAAAAATTGTTCCAATCGCTTATTGTCCTGGGCCATAAAGACCATTTGAAAGTGTCTATGTTGCTAGAGACATGTCTGTAACTGTTTTTTTTAAAGTTTTTAAGTTTTCAATTTTAAGCCCAAAAAATATTAAAGTTTTCAATTTTAAGTCCAAAACTGGATTTTCACCCAAAAGTAACCCTGTATTGCCTATTCTGTCACCAAACCGTGCCCCATCCTATATAAGAGCCATATGTCAACATATGAAGGAACTATATCAATTGTTAAACGGCCGGACAGACGGACGCCAAGGGGTATAACATAGACTCCCTTATTATCCGCGATGCTCCGAATGCGAGCCAACAAGTGGTGAGAAAGGATGCAATAACTAACTGCTGCATCATTGGCCAAAGCTCTCCAACTCCTCCTACTCCTAGCCCTGACCCTCCAATCGCCAACCCACCAGCCCTCTTAAAATCCCTCTCAACACAGTCCTTCCATCTCAAATGATGCCTCCCCTCCCCCTTCGACCAACTTCCACGTGCGACATTGCCCTTTTCGGGAGATGTCCATCGTCCATGCGCTCCACATACCCAGCCCACCTCAATCTCCCCCTTATCACCATTTGTGTAAGACTCCTAGACATGCCAATCTCCTCCCTTATATCATCTAACCTTCTCCTTTCCGCACGCTTAACCCCCGCGATCCTTGTCATCCAGTTATTTTCATACACTTGAAGACTCTGTTGCTGAGCATTAGACGGGGCCATGTTCTCAAGCCTGTATATACATGCTGGAATAACACATATACCAAGTACTTTCCCTTTTAATTTCTTTGAAATGTGCTTATCTGTCATAACCCCCTCGATATTTCTCCAGGTCAGAGCCCCTGACTGAATCCTCTTACGCACCTCCCTATCAGACCGTCCATCATTTAATGTTTAAAAAGGGGTAATTAATTTATTAATTAATAAGGTTTCCTGTCCCTATTCAGCAACAAGGTTTTATGAGTCAACCAAAGCTTTTGATATTCCCGTTAGATTGATTGATTTATTATGTCTCCTAAAACTAGTCATTGGCAGAATATTGACTTAAAATTCAATGCTCTACCCCACTGAGTTAATAAAAGGGGATGATAATTTAGTATAATGAGATATATAATTGCTTAACGGCACATCAACAGCGAGGTTATATTAGTGCCAGATAGGTTAATTATATTCTATTCAGGGTAAACAATACAAACCAAACAAGAGCCAAATGGCTGAATGGTTCCTTGCTTTTAGGAAAATCACCATTTCAATGAAAGTAGAATTACTATCTATTGCATTGAACGCCACGTAACTTTTTGAACTTTTTATTTGGTGAACCATATAGATTGACAGGTTATTGAAAGGTCAAGGGGAAATAAAGTGACCGAACTGCACCAAAAAAAAATCATTAGATGCGTCTCGGGCAGACGATCACATTTCTCGACATCCTAGCCCCTCAAAATGCTTTGTTCAAATTTCATAGAGTTTTATCACTTTGAGTGACCTTGAACTTGCGCAAAATAAGTTCTTTTTTTGCAACAAAACAGCACGCCCCCACTTGCCTACCATGGCCCAAATTTATACCACAGTGGGATTAACCATCATGTAGTTATTGAACTCTGAAGAAATCGTTGTTTTGACCTTTGACATTTACCAACAACAATATGGCACACCTTTCCACACAAAGAAACTTTTTCATTTCGAGTTTTGTTACAGTATATTGCAAAAAAGGGACGAAAATCGACGGCCCGTACGTAACATCATTCGGTACAGAGAGCTCTATCAAGATGCCACCAAAGAATCAAAATCTATATTATCTGCACGTATTTCCTAAACAAAGCATTGCATTCATATATGTTACATTTCAATAAGACTTTGACCTTTTTCTTTGATGAACCAAATGTAGATCGACATGCCGATTCCCAAAAGCAAAACGGCAAGTCTCTACGACCATCTGTTACCAAAGGTCACCGAAAGGTCAACAGGGAGTTCCCAAATTGTTTCACGCACCGTATGTCGAGAAACGGATGTCCGATTTCAGCGAAAACACAACAGCATCACTCAGCGTACGGAGGAGGTCTGTCAATATATGGCACAAAAACAAAATCTATGTGTTTTGTTCGTAACTCCTAAACTAGGCACGTATATTACATTTCAATACGACTTCATGACCTTTGATCCTTTTCACTTGGTTAATAAAATGTAGATTGACGTACCGATTCCCCCAAAACAAACGGAAGTCTCTATGACATTCGGTTACCAAAGGTCATCAAAAGGTCAAGGTGGTCGAAATAACCAATTTTTTTTGCCAGATGCGTCTCGCGCATACGATCACATTTTTCTTGACATCCCAGACCATCAACATGCTTCTATCATGTCTTAACGCATTTTACAATTTTGAGTGACCTCTGAATGACCTTGAACCTTACCGGAATAACTTCTATTTTGTAATGAAACGTCACTCTCCCACTGGTCTACCATGCACACAAACTTGTACCACCATGGAATGAACCAGGAGTTATCACTCTTAGAAGAAGACGGTCAACGCCCCGCCCCCATAACTCGAGAACCGGATGTCCGATTTCAATGGAAAAAAGACGGCACCAATCATCGCACAGAGCTCTACCACATTATCACCAAAATGCCAATATCTACGTTTTTGGCCCGTAACTCCTAAACTAAGCACATTAGTTACATTTTGCTACTTTTCAATGTGACCTTTTGACCTCTTGAATTAATGAACTATATGCAGATCGACGTGTCAATTGCACCCCAAAAAATGGCAAGTCTCTATGACCTTTGGTTACAAAAGGTCACTGAAAGTTTAAGGTCACCAAACATGACGGAAATGCCCCGACAAAATTTCACCAGAAGCGTCTCGGGCAGACGATCACATTTTTCGACGTCCCAGCCCCTGAAAATGCTTCGTCCATGTTTTATCACTTTGATTGACCTTGAATTCGCACGGAATAAGTTTTTTTACAAAACGTCAAGCCCCCACTGGTCTACCATGACCCAAATTTATAGAACAGTGGGATTAACCATTATCTGTCCTCTAGGGGCCACATGTGATTTTTACCAAAGACAATATTAGGGCACACCTTTGCAAAATGGCGGACCCATGTGCGAAGAAACTTTTTAAATCCGAGTTTTGGTTCTTGAGTTACAGTGTATCAATTAGCGGGTGTCACGGTGCACACACACGTCCTCGTGCCAGGCGTAATATAAGTGTAACCATCAGCCTCTTATCTACATTTGCTGTAAATGCAACCGGGACTGTCATTCCGGTATTGGACTTTATACAGCCACCAAAGGCGATGATGCATTACCATTATTGACAATCAACAGGGTGCTACTCCATAGTCTGTAAGACTGACGGATGCATACTACTACTACTGTTACCATTATGAACAATCAACAGGGTACTACTCCATAGTCTGAAAGACTGATGGATGACTACTACTACTACTATTACCATTATTGACAATCAACAAGGTGCTACTCCATAGTCTGAAAGACTGACGGATGACTACTACTACTACTACTATTACCATTATTGACAATCAACAAGGTGCTACTCCATAGTCTGTAAGACTGACAGATGCCTACTACTACTACTATTACCATTATGAACAATCAACAGGGTGCTACTCCATAGTTTGTAAGACTGACGGATGCCTACTACTACTAATGTTACCATTATGGACAATCAACAGGGTGCTACTCCATAGTCTGAAAGACCGACGGATGCCTACTACTACTAATGTTACCATTATGGACAATCAACAGGGTGCTACTCCATAGTCTGTAAGACCGACGGATGCCTACTACTACTAATGTTACCATTATGGACAATCAACAGGGTGCTACTCCATAGTCTGTAAGACCGACGGATGCCTACTATTACTAATCACATTACATTGAACTTATAGATATATTTTGAAGGAAAATGTTTCCTATCCCAAAATGGAAAATACCGACATAATACCCGATCTGCCGTGGTATATCACTGTGATGCACCATGGCAAATCGGGTATTGCAATGGCTTAAGAGTAATGTGATAAACAAATTTCAGTAACTTACAAAATTAATATTTTCTTGATTTTGGTATCAAAATAAAGCTAATGGCGTCATCTTTCAGTTTCCCCTGCAATCTCAATATGTCCAAGGACCGACATAATACCCGATCTGCCATGGTACATCACATATTGTATTATTTTATACATTCTGTGAAGCTTCACAGTTTTTAATTATATTATTATTTGTACTTATCAAACTTCTTGCACACTTACTTACATGTATACAAATATTATCAATGAGCTCTTTATTTGTGTTGCCTACCAACTATATATTATTGTTGTTATTTATCAATCATATATTATTGTTTGTTATCTATCAATTACATATTACTAACCAATCAACTCCTGACGACGATCTTCCATCTCATTCTGCAATTCAACCGGAACATCATCTTCTCTTACAATTTGGCTGAAAACACGAGTTAAGATTTTGTGAATTAAAAAAATAAGGACGGTACATTGATTTAAATCAGGATTAAACTAAAAGGGATTATTATCCTTTTTCTAACATAGGTCGATACAGTAAATAGTATACTATTCCCCCATACATATACGAACCTAACAAACTCTATTATATTAACAACACACTATATGTCTTTATATTCCCACATCACACTGTATGTCTTTACGTTTACCTGATTGACATGAGGAGTCTTGTTCTCATAACATACTGTATGTCTTTATATTCTCACAACATACTGTATGTCTTTATGTTTACCTGATTGACATGAGGAGTCTTGTTCTCATAACACACTGTATGTCTTTATATTTACATAATTGACATGAGGAGTCTTGTTATCGCATCACACTATAGGCCCTATGTCTTTATATTTACCTGATTGACATGAGGAGTCTTGTTCTCGCATCACACTATATGTCTTTATGTTTACCTAATTGACATGAGGAGTCTTGTTCTGTCTTTATGTTTACCTAATTGACATGAGGAGTCTTGTTCTCATAGCACACTTTATGTCTTTATGTTTACCTAATTGACATGAGGAGTCTTGTTCTCACATCACACTTTATGTCTTTATATTTACCTAATTGACATGAGGAGTCTTGTTCTCATAACATACTCTATGTCTTTATATTTACCTGATTGACATGAGGAGTCTTGTTCCCACAGCACACTTTATGTCTTTATATTTACCTGATTGACATGAGGAGTCTTGTTCTCACATCACACTTTATGTCTTTATATTTATCTAATTGACATGAGGAGTCTTGTTCTCATAATATACTGTATGTCTTTAGTCTTGTTCTCACAACACACTTTATGTCTTTATATTTACCTGATTGACATGAGGAGTCTTGTTCTCATAATATACTGTATGTCTTTAGTCTTGTTCTCATAACATACTCTATGTCTTTATATTTACCTAATTGACATGAGGAGTCTTGTTCTCACAACACACTTTATGTCTTCATGTTTACCTAATTGACATGAGGAGTCTTGTTCTCATAACATACTCTATGTCTTTATATTTACCTAATTGACGTGAGGAGTCTTGTTCTCATAACACACTTTATGTCTTTATATTCTCATAACATACTGTATGTCTTTATATATACCTGATTGAGATGGGGAGTCTTGTTCTCATAACATACTGTATGTCTTTATATTTACATAATTGACGTGAGGAGTCTTATTCTCATAACACACTTTATGTCTTTATATTTACATAATTGACGTGAGGAGTCTTATTCTTATAACACACTGTATGTCTTTATTAATATGAGGAGTCTACAATACACTGTATGGAGTCTACTCCGATTAGAGCAAATTGACGTGTTTATATCTCTTCTTCAGAAAACAGAATATACAACCCTGCATACATACAACCCTGCATACATGGATACCACACATACAACCCTGCATACATGGATACCCCACACATACAACCCTGCATACATGGATACCACACACATACAACCCTGCATACATGGATACCCCACACATACAACCCTGCATATATGGATACCCCACACATACAACCCTGCATACATGGATACCCCACACATACAACCCTGCATATATGGATACCCCATACATACAACCCTGCATATATGGATACCCACACATACAACCCTGTATGTATACTTTACAGTGTACCCCAACCCACTATATATTGGGGAATTTTATATATATCAGCAATAGTAGCAAAGTCAGTTTTCAATTCGATTAGAGAATAAAAATAAGTTGAAGCAAACCCAGTTCTGTATTATGTATTCAGCTAATTAATGGCAGGCTAACTTACAAAGATACCCAGTTCTATATTATGTCTTAAATTCAGCTAATTAATGGCAGGCTAACTTACAAAGATACCCAGTTCTATATCATGTCTTAAATTCAGCTAAATAATGGCAGGTTAACTTACAAAGATACCCAGTTCTATATCATGTCTTAAATTCAGGTAATTAATGGCAGGCTAACTTATAAAGATACCAAGTTATATAGTATGAGTTAAATTCAGCTAATTAATGGCAGGTTAACTTACAAAGATACTCAGTTCTGTATTATGTATTCATCTAATTAATGGCAGGCTAACTTACAAAGATACCCAGTTATATAGTATGAGTTAAATTCAGCTAAATAATGGCAGGCTAACTTGCAAAGATACCCAGTTCTATATTATGTCTTAAATTCAGCTAATTAATGGCAGGTTAACTTACACAGATACCCAGTTATATAGTATGAGTTAAATTCAGCTAATTAATGGCAGGCTAACTTACAAATATACCCAGTTCTATATTATGTCTTAAATTCAGCTAATTAATGGCAGGTTAACTTACAAAGATACCCAGTTATATAGTATGAGTTAAATTCAGCTAATTAATGGCAGGCTAACTTACAAAGATACTCAGTTCTGTATTATGTATTCATCTAATTAATGGCAGGCTAACTGACAAAGATACCCAGTTATATAGTATGTGTTAAATTCAGCTAAATAATGGCAGGTTAACTTACAAAGATACCCACTTCTATATTATGAGTTAAATTCAGGTAATTAATGGCAGGCTAACTTACAAAGATACCCAGTTCTATATTATGTCTTAAATTCAGGTAATTAATGGCAGGCTAACTTACAAAGATACCCACTTCTATATTATGTCTTAAATTCAGCTAATTAACCCTTTCAATACCAGGGTCGCATAAATGCGCCATCGCTTACCCTTCTCAGGACGCCATGGTCGCATAAATGCGACTTGTGTACATCAACTTTATTTGTCAGATTTTGTACTTTCGGTTCATCCCCTGCCAACTTCAAACCAGCTGCAATCGACGTATCACTAAATTTTTTACTTCAGTTCGGTTGGCATTGACATATCTCAAGTTATTTAACATCACAATCTAGGGATTTAGTTCGCAGAATAGGTATACATGATATTATGGTAGACAATAGAACTAACGGACCGATGGAGAGGCTCATAGATAATATTTAATAACTTGACCATTGTTCAACATACATAATTATTTTTGGTATCATAATAAAGGTAAAAGTATTCTACATAAATCTCCTTGGACTCTATAAATTGATCAGAGCATGTCTACTTGTAAAAAATAATAATTGAAAAGTCATTGTCATATAAACACAATGTTGGAAAATTTAGGTGGCGCTCAGCAGAGGTAGTGTTGGAAAGGATCTGGACTTGAAAGGGTTAATGTACTTGATAAAGCTTTGCACTTATGATCACAAGGTCATCAGTTCTAATTCGGAGTGATGATGTTTATATTCCAGTGGCTGTAACTGGTATATCGACTTAGGCTTTGGGTGGCTAATATAACCTCTGCGTTGAAAGGGCCAGGAAACCTAACCAATCAATCAATCAAATTGTTAGTGGATTAGCCTAGCATTTTGAATGTCGTGCATTTGTCATGCTACTTATAAATGTCTGACCGGTTAGCTCAGTTGGTAGAGCGTTGGACTTCTGATCGGAAGGTCGGGAGTTCTAATACGGAGTGATGACGATTATATTCCAGTGGCGCTAACTGGTATATCAAAGTCTTTGGGTGGCTCATATACCCACTGTGTTAAAAAAATCCATGAAACCTAATCAGTCAATAAATTAAATTGAATAGTGTATTAGTCTTAACATTTTGAGTGACATGCGTTTGTTATGTTACTCACTAATGTTACACATTTGCTGTAATCTAACCGATTGTGTAGCGGCAATGTCAATTTTTACTTTCCGCAAATTTGGCAATTTTGTAGATTTGCTTGTCTGCAATAAGATGAATGCAAGAAGCCACCATCTACTTTGCATGTTGATTGTTATATTCAGAGAAATATATAAAAAACCTAGAAGGATTATGTCATCATGTAGAAATGAAGTATGCGTGGAGGGTCACGTGAAGAATTATCTTGTGTGCTTGATTTTCCGGCGCATCTCCCCTGTAACGTAAGACGTCTAATTTTATAATAAAATGTTTATGGTTCTTTCCTCCTTGCAGCATATTCTTGACTACATGCACCTTCAACCCAAGGAATCTCACGGAGTGGATTTCTCCCGGGTCAGGATGTGGGCTCTTAACGGATGGTAAGTATTACCCTAATCTAACTTAGTGATGATTATCTTGAATTTCAATTTTAAACTGTATAAAATTGACCAAAAACCAACGACAAGGGAACGCCTTCTTGTTCAACAGTCCAACTGGTCAGGGAAATATGTTACTAGGCACACTGATTTTCCATGATCACAGAATTTGTGCTTTTTGCGGAAAATCACAGAATTTGTATTACTTTTAAAACTTTTTGGTACACCAAGTAATGTATATAAAGTCAAAATTAACATCTGTATAGTGTAAAGGTACAGCAATACATGTTGAATTCACCTACATTTACACTCCAATAGTTCATGAATTACATCATTTTATAGATCTAAAAAATTTCCAAAATCCTAGATAAATCAGAAATCATGAAAAATCACTGGAATTCACCCAATTTCCAATCCTCACCCCTTTGCCACGGATAATCAGTAGCCC
>JAODAI010018909.1:0-12810 GCA_027575025.1 Scotoplanes globosa | reverse complement strand
TGCCACACTTTGGAATCAATTACCAGATAGTGTCAAATCATGTGATACATTGGTCCATTTTAAGAAGTCTCTTAAGATTCATCTTTTGACATTTCACTATGACTAACACATTTTTAATTTTCATGAACATTGATTATGTACATGTGTTCATTAATTTAAAATATACATATGTATAAAAAAAAAAAAAAAATCGATGTGAAGCGCTTTGAGGTGTGACTTTTGGTCCTATGCAGGAAAAGCTCTATGTAATCATCATTATTATTATTATTATTATAGAAAAACGTTGGGCCGTATTGTTCAACTTACGTATAATACATTTTTGGAGGAAAGTCAACTTACCCAACGTAATTTTCGATAATTATGTTGTATTCACGAAATCATTAAGACCTATTAATAAGTGGCTCTTTGAAAATTATAATGGCGATCTTTTCTGTGATACAAAATAAGTAATAATGTGCCTAGTCACGCCTGATTTTGTTAGAGTGTCTTAGTATTGGTCATTTCATAACCTATTCGATTCACTTCTTCTTTACTGTTCCAATAGTATGTGTCGAAAGTGCTGTGTTCTTGAAGTATATATTATGTGCTTAGAGTGATTCGTTATGTAACCTTCGCTTGCAAATTGCACCTGACCGACCGACATTCGCATTGGTGTTACTATAGGTGTAGTTGATTGAGTGATCACCATAGATTTATACATTGCTAAGTTAACACATTTTTCGTCTTTTGATCAACTTAGGCCCATTTGTCAATTATGACTGCTTTAGTTGTATATAAACTTGATTACTGCAACTGTTTGTATTATGGTGTTGGTGCAATCCAGTCAAAATTGCGCTGCCAAATTAATCATATTATGGTTACCGTAGGAAAAAGATATACTGTTTCAGATCTTTTTATTGAATTGCACTGGTTGCGTATGCGTGCGATAATTCTTTTTAAAAAATCACCCTCATTGCTTATAAATGTTTATATAACTTAACTCCTGTTTATTTAAGTGATCGTATATTGTCAACCCCACTCTCTCTCTCTATACCGTCATTGTCTGAAACCTAAAATCTTTACTAAATATGACGACCGCACTTTTGTCAAATGCAGGCCCACTAAACTTTCAAATGCTCTCCCAATTAGGATGGGCGTAATATCTACTGTACCATTGGTTCATTTAAAAGACAGTTGAAACATTTTCTCGTTACGAATTATGATGATTACTGTACTAAGTTAAATATTATACAACGTTTTTGTTATTTTTCTGGATTTGTCGCTTTAGTTTCAACCCGGCCTTGAAGTCTTCTATTACAAGATAGTGGCAGTGAATAAATCATTTATTTATTTTATTTATTTATATAGAAAGATGCAGCCGTGGACGTGCAATGGAAGCTAAGTTTGTATCCAATTCCTGCATACTGTTATTCTTATTTGCAGTTATACTTTGAATTACTTAAAATATTTATGAAACGGTAAATAAAATTAATATTATGCTTACTTTTAATTACAACATACCTGATAAAATATGTATGCCTTTCTTCCCACTTGCTGTATATCTGTCTATGATATTCGTTTGCAATTATTAGATTGTGATATTTGTACATATATGGAACACATTACAATGGATCTGATCATACGAGTAGGTCGCGAATAACTGACACGAAAATGGAAAATAATTATCCACATGAAATCCGGGATAACATTTTATCCTCTCTCGCAATTTGGTAAAAATTAGCCTTCCGCAGAAATTTTGGTCATTAACTTAAAGAATCACCATGCACTTTATTTCATTATCGGGTTTTTCAATTAGACAGCGTTTGAGAAACACCTTGAACATGACGTCATCGATACTTGAATTAATACGGCCAATGGGATTTCAGTATATTCATGATTTCAGGCTTTGGTAAAGTGTGGTTCTCACAGCTTGACATATTATATAGAATTATAAGAATTAGTAATATGCTCCTTTTATACGATCTTAGGCTGAATATTCATATTCATCTCAAACAATTCGTCGCTGGATCATGTTAAGTGTTATTTATAAACATATATGAGTCGACACATCGAACCAGTTATTGTGTCGACCGTTTCGAATTTGAGATGAAAAGGTTATCCCTAAAAGCTTTTAACGTGTGTAATGGAATGTCATAAAAAAATACAGTAATTATAGAATGATATATTTCTGAGCTTGCAACGAAAAAACAACGACAACTGTCAACATACATTAAAACAACTATTTTTCCAAACGACGGATTTTTTAATACCGTTACTTCACATAATGCATACGAGGTGTATTTACATCACGGCAAGCCGACAGCTGATCAATAATTATATAAACGAAGTTTATCCATCGAACAAACAAAGTTATCAGAACATACTCAAAGAATTTGGGCGATATGCCAAGTTTTGGGCGATAAACGAAATTAATCAACCAGGTTTATCCCATCGATAAACCTGGTTTATGGAAAAAAATACTTGCTTTATCAAGTTAAAAAAACTTAGTTTATCACATCGAAAACTTGGTTTATCGAACGATAACTTGGTTTTAGTATTCAATAAACATAAATCGATAATCTGGGTTTATCAACTGATACACTTTGTTTAACTACTTGATTAACATTTAACTTGACATAGGTGTATATGGTTTGGTGATTAGGGTTGCGGAACTTTGATTCCCTGCACCTTCATGAAGAAAACTTACACTTTATAGGTAATTTAACGTTTGATGGTTAGTATACTGAAATAAATATCAGAAACTTTTAATACAAAACCACTGTATATTGATGATGTATGTTCATATATATTTGTTTGCATAATTTGCATTTTGATATTGGCACAATGGTATAACCACAGCAACATGAAAGTTTTCTAAAAATGTTCCAGAACAACACTTTAAAAATATAAAATGTTGTAATACCAATAGTTGAAAACATTTCCAAAATCTTCAAAACATAAAAATATTTGAATGGTGGGACAAAAATAAGCTTATTAATTTTGGGAAAAAATATATTATTAAATAGCATTGCAAATGTTTTTGAAATGTTTTCATACTATATTGTATTACAGTATTCCAACATACTTTTAATATATTTTTCGAAATATTTTGAAACTGTTTATAAAAATATTTCTGTGTTACCTGGGACGATCACATAATCTATTATATACCGGAATGTGCCATATATGTTGGTATGTTATAAATTATACACAACCATTATTCCAAGAGTTGTCTCATCCCCACACCATTATATCCAATTTCTGGTAAAAAGTGCGGATGTTTATATTCTTATTGGTGCAGCTACTTTCCGTGGTATGAGCGACTTATACGAAACATAGTAACCAGTGCTGTGGCCAAGCGGTTAAGGTTACTTGCTTTGGAAGCCACGAAGCTCAGCATTTTGGAGATCCTGAGTTCGAATCCCAGGTCGGGCCTAGTAGTGTTGGTTTTTATTCGAGAGCAATCACGGTGTTCCCATACGAACGGCTTTTAATTCGAAATTAAAAGATTTCAAATTTGATTTCAAATTTTAAGAATTGACTGCCACTCGACGTGAAGTTGTAATTTACAAGCATTATACTTATTCCAATTCGGTGGTCGCTTATCGTCGTAAAATAAAGTGCCTTTCAGATACTATATATTGTGATGGAAATTAAAATATTATTAGCATTATACATATTTTATTTTCGATTCACATCGGGAACACATGCGTTCGGCGTAGCACTGTAAAACGTCTGAAATTTATAACACATTCATGTAAATTACAGCAACTGACAAGCAGACTGTATAAATTGTTTACAGTAAACAGTATCGGCAAGTGACAAGTTGATTTATACCTTGACCTGCATCCACTTCAGTTCCAATGGTTCATCAGTAGATGCCATCAGTTAATGGATCTAATGATCCCTCTAGTAACCAATATGTTGTTACAAATATCCGCTTTAAATATATTGATACTCTGAGATTGAAGTTACTGCCAGGTAATCTGTTCCAGTCATTGGTAGCTCTTTGTGAGAAGAAATACCTTCTAATATCGGTTCTGATAGGAGACTTGAGTGGTTTGTAATTGTGGCGTCTTGTTCCTGTATCAGTTGAAAATCGTAATATCTCCTCAACATTAATGTTCTCAATGCATAATATTTTTTTAAAGATTTCAATTAGACAGGCTCTTCTTCCTCGGTCTTCCATAGTCATGATATTACAATGTCTTGGTCGATGGTCGTACGATAGATCAGTAACTGGCCCCAAACCATTTGGGTTGCCCTACTGTCAACTTTTTCAATCGTGTTGATGTCCTTCCTTAGAAGATGAGGTCTCCAGTAGTGTCTACATTAAATGTTTGTTACAGTGTGTACGTCAATGGATGTAATTTCCATGGATGTAATATACATTTCAGACGTTTTTGCATGCGTCGTTTGACAGGCCGGTGCGCCCAAAATATGTGCTAGTCGAAACTAGGGTAATTTGCATATCGACAATGGCAATTTTACGTTATAGAACAATCACATTGCTAAAAACGGAGGATACCCACCATGCCCATCCCCTTGCCGAAACTTCCGTTACATTTTTCTATATTTTGAGGTCGGATTATGAAAGACGATGTCGATCGAGGAATGACAGCTCGGAGATAGCCTAATTTCCGTTTTCTAGAATGTTATCAATATGCAAATTACCCTTGATTCGACTATTAATAAAATTTGGGAACTGTGCACAGGATTCAACGAGTCAACTATAATCCAACTATTTTCCCAGGTTGGAGGAAGTCTTGAATTACAATAACGTCATTTAGTAAACAGGCCAATGACTTGTGCACAATCAATAGCCTCGGTTACATATTTTTAATAATCAAATCCCATCCCCATGATTTAATGGGTGACATTATATAAACAGATCACGTGATTCCATCGTTGTCTTTTCATTGGCTTTGTTATTATAATACTGACAATATTTAACAGGTACAACAGGACGAAACCAAGAGGAAGACCGGCGACCACGCTACTTGGTACACTAATGTCGCAATTCAAAGGTCGGAGCAGTAACACTTTTGACGATGTACGATGAACCTTGCGCAGAATCGAATTATGTGGAGGAATATTATTACAGAGCACATCGAATAGACGAGTATACTCAATCTACTTACTACTAATAATTGTCAGGATCCGACTCAATAATTATAGCACAATATTTTCGGATGCCAAGATGAATACCAACCATGTTTGATATCGAAGAGTCGCTCACGACTTGAGCTTCGACGGAGACAAATTGCCGGGTCGCAGAGTAGGTTTTTTCAAGTTGGTTATACCCCGGGCTAGACACGACTACGACCCGACTGGTTTTGGCTGGAGTGGTAACAATTCAACGTGTATGTAGGATGATGAACGACTTCACGATTCTCCGACTTATATCAAATTTTCTTCCTCCGACTTGGATCTAAACTACACGAATCCCCGACTAATGTGGAAACTTCACGATCCTCCGGCTTATATTGAAACTACAAGATTATCCGCTTACTGATATATAGGTTATTCACGTTACCTCATTTCAATGAATTTAGCAATACTATAATATTTTTACACCCATCACATCGGCATAGCCATTGCTGATTGGCTGATTTGCAAACGACAATTGGCTGTTGACCATAATATTTACGTAATTGAAACGCGTGCATGCACAACATATGGTCCATGTAAAGTAGTAATGCTCCGGTTGATGTCGAGACCCCACGATGCTCCAACTGATATCGAAACCACACGATACTCATATTGATAACGAAACCCCACACTGATGTCGAATATTAGGGGTCTCAAGAAAATAGGCTATATGGAACACTATAATTGTGAATAGTTGAGTGACGGACCAGATTATGTGATAGCCAAATATACTATGTGATATCCAAAAATACGTGACGCATCACAATCTGTTGTAAGCCTACTGCATGCAGAACATCATTTTGTCCATGCATTATAATCAAATTATATATTCTATATTCTTATATTTGGAAATTTCATAAATTTATACATCACATAATTTTTGACATTGTCTAATTTTGCATTTGGCGTTCCACAGTACTGTAGTGTGGCTGGAAATTGAGAAGTAGTTTCAATGTCGACAAATCTCTATTCAATGGCAGCAGGGGCGGATTCAGGAATGTATGTATAGAGTTCCAGGCACAGGCGCGTATCCAGAAATTGTCCAAGGGGGGGGGGCGATCTCATTCAATTTCCGGAATTATACTGATCGCCGTCCAGCGACAATCTAAGCTAAGCGCCAATTTGTTTGGCGCGGAACGTACAGAAAATTTTGGGTCTTTCACAGGGGCTTAGATGCAAAATGGTGCTATCGTTTCCATCTATGGTGACTATATTTAAAGTGGAAAAAGCCTTTTCAGTAGTTTAAAATAAAAATTGGATAAAACGATATGGTCAGGCGAGGATCGCCCTTCTTTATTTTTGGGTTTTCCAAATGTTTGATTTGTTTAAGTTCAAAATCGTGCAAATGTCATTCTAAATTAATGTTGACGAATATTCTTTTGAAGAAATTTTTGAATTTTAAAGCTGCCTAAAAGACAAACTATGTAATAGTTTGGCCTAAATACGATAAATTCGGCTTTGATATAATTTAGGAGCAGTCTATCCTAGTCATAATAACAATTGTTAACATTTTTGAAGACAAATATAGAAGGATGTATAATTGGGTGGAACCCCTCCTTTATTCCCACCCCTTCGTTAGGCATGGTTATATCGGAT
The DNA here is from genome assembly GCA_027575025.1 of Scotoplanes globosa. Taxonomy (NCBI): domain Eukaryota; kingdom Metazoa; phylum Echinodermata; class Holothuroidea; order Elasipodida; family Elpidiidae; genus Scotoplanes; species Scotoplanes globosa. The sequence goes on along the minus strand of JAODAI010018909.1, from coordinate 6,084 downwards.
ATACCAACAGTTGCTAGGAATTTATAATGCAATAATGTACTTTCAACATAAGTCCGAGTTTGAATGCGAGAATTGCCACCTATCGGAATCATGTCATTACTATCTCTGAAGATTTTTTTTGATTTTGTAAGGTGCTCAGGAGACTAATTACGCAACATTTCGACCCAAAAAGTGTTTATAGGTACACTAATTCAGTATAATTCCGGATTTTTTTTAGGAGTTCGCACCCCCCCCTTGGACAATTTTAAAGTAACTTAGCATATTATATAGGGTCTATGCTAATATTTCAAAGAAAATGCAGGATAATATGCTCAAGAGGCGGGGTCTCCCATTCGCACCCCTGGCTACGCTCCCTGAAGACTTGACTGAAATTAGCGGCCTATCCACCAATCTTCCTAATGTTCATACTATTTACTTACTCACGAGGTGTGTGTTGATGTCATATACCTCTATTTGACAGTGAATAAACTTGAACTTGAACTCTTCCGAATGTCACTATATATTTTTTATATATTCCAGATTGAAATTTTTGCATTGTCCTACATGGCCTAAACCAAGTTTAACAGTCGATAATCCTTATTTATGTTTCGGTAGAATACTTAACTGGATTCATAACTTGAGTATTGCGTTTAGGCCTGATTCACTACGGTATCAGATGTGGTCATTTAACGTCCCCATTTAACGGATGGACGAGAGTGTACGTCAGTCAAGATCATTGGCCCTTTTCCCCAAAGCTGACAGAGAGATGGGGATTTGTAAACCACAATTGAAGTAACAATCGTAATCTACATTTTTTTGCGAAGAACCTGAAACCAACTGGTGGTATTCGAACCAGGGACCCCTGGGTTGCAAGTCGAGCACTGCATGGTAACCGCGCTAATAATCAAATAATAATAATCTTTAATTCATACCCAGGAATACTGTCACCGGCAAGCTAGTGTTCTCCTCAGGCATGCATTGTTAAATAGGACACAACAAACGGACAAATGAAGTCAAGAGGAAACCGGAGGGAGTGCCCGGAGAAAAGCATGTAGGTCTACGGTAAATTGGGGTTAGTGGGACACCTGGCCTGGGTTACTGGGAAAGTTCATAGTTTTTGACATATTTAAATCTTATTTGGCGTTCCATAAAAGAAATCCACTAATTACTCAAACAAACATATATTTTTTAAACATGTAATTCTTTAGTCAACCAAACAAAATGATATGTATTGCAGAGAAATCACAGTCAGCGGCGTAACGAGGGAGGGGGGGGGGGGCGTTGGGCCATGGCCCCCCTCAGGGATTTTGAGGAAAAATTAAAAAAGGAAAGGAAAAAAAAGTAGGAAAAAAGGAGGAAAAGGAGGGGGAAAAAGGGGAAAATGGAAACTGATTTGCTAACCCAATTTGGGCTAAATTTACATTACGTAGAATGTTGCACCAGATTACATCTAAGGACATTTCATTTCTCCAAAAATTGCGCTACGCTCCGCGCCGACTGAAGGCGGCGCTCCGCTTAGATAATGGACCATACAGATAAGTGGCGGAGACAGATCAATAAACTGCATGCCCCCCCCCCCCCTCACCAAAATCCTCGCTATGCTGAGGCTGTGCAATACTGATCTGGCCATATGTTTGATTGATTGGTTAAGATTTACTGGCTCTATTCAAGGCGTACGTCATATTAGCCATTCAAAGCCAGTTAGAGACAACAGGAATTAGTAGTGTTGAAGACCATATAGTAAAACTATTCATGTTGGTCATCTACAGTTGCTCATACATAGAATACTACGTTTCTTTGGACATGTTTCCAGACTTCATCATGATGTCCCAGCAAAACTAGCACTGAGAGAAGCACTATACGATATACGAAGAAACCAAGAAGAAGACCAGTGACCACGTTAATCTGTACACTAAAGTCGCAATTGAAAAGTCGGACCATTGACAATTTTGATGATGCAATTAACCTTGAGCAAGATCGAATTAAGTGGAAGAGGATTATCACAGAGCACATCGAATAGACGAGGCCACTGACGGTGAAGCGTCCTCGGCGCAAACACGGCGCTGGACGTGACTCAACCTACTACCAGGGGAGGATCCAGGAGGGGGATCCGGGCGGTCCTCCCCCTGCTCGGCGGTGATTTTTTAATATGCCTTCCATTCCTATACAGTCGGGATCCAGGGGCCCGGGGTCCGGACCTCCTGCTCAGTCTGTTGTGATTTTCTTTAAATATGCCTTCCATATGCCGATGTCATTATGATTGTTTTTTCTTATATGCCAAGAAAAACACAGTTCAGCGCATCACTTTTAAAAAATCCTCGATAAGACCCTATAATCCAGCCCGATTTCCAGCGTCTGGCACTCGCAGTTGCGGCTCGTGCTTTCAATTTGCGCCACCTTTTTGCAAACGTAGCCAGTTTAGATATGTGAATGATTAATTATAAACAAGAAATATGCAAAGAGTATGGTGATTTCTTGTCCTATTTTTGGGGGCCTCATCTGTACATTGTAGAATATCATAACCTATAGGTATTTCATGAATGAAGCCCGGCCTCTCACTAATATACGAGCCTCAGAGGTAGTCATCGTGGAAATTAATAGACTTCCTAAATGACCGTAAAGCAGGCCTGTTCCAAATATAAACTCAATATTGATACATCGTATTCACAAGCCAATATCTTCGTAATTAGCACCGACCAGTAATTAATAAACATATAGGATCGACACCGAAAAAAGACCAAGCTTCTTCCCTGTGCATTTTGGAAAAATCTCAGAAAAAATTGCGAGTGTTTAGCCTGTACATTGTAAATTAGCCTAGCCTCTAGACTGTCAATATTATAGAGCCCTGCTCACTCATTAATATGTGAGGTATCATTAATAGGCTTCCTAGTCGACCCGCAGAGCATCCTTGTACAAAATATCAATTCAATTCGACTGCTATCGTTGTCACAAGCCAATTCTTGAGATTATCTCAATTAATATGCTAGGCATCATCATTATAATCAACAGGCTTACCAATTACCGATCCGCAGAGAAGCCCCGTACCAAATCAGCTCAATCCAGCATACGGTTATTGATTATCGTGTTCACAAGCCATTTCTTGATATTTTACAGTAAGCTCCGCCCACTCATTACTATGCCAGGTATCTGATGTCGTCAAAACCAATGCTACTTCCTAACCGACCGACCATCATGGCATATATGTACCAAATATAAACTTAATCCAACTTACGGTTGTTGAGACATTTGTGTTTAACGAGCCATTTGCTGATTTTCGCAATAAGCCCCGCCCACTCATTATTATGTGAGTTATCATTGTCAAAATCAATAGGCTTCATAGCCGACCAGCATGGCATCCCTGTACCAAATATCAACTTAATCTGACTTACGGTTATTGATATACCGTGTTAACGAGCCATTTCTTGCGATTTTCACAAAAAGGCCCGCCCATCATTAATATGTAAGTACCATGGTTATGGAGATATCGTATTAACAAGTTATTTATTGAGGTATACGCAATATGTCCCGCCCATTCATTAATATGCGAGGTATAGGCTCCCTAACCGACCTGCAAAGCATCTCTGTATAAAATATCAACTTAATCTGACTTACTATTATTGAGATATTGTATTAGCGAGCCATTTCTTGATATGTTTACAGTAAGCCCCGCCCACTCATTAATATGCTAGGTACCATTGTCAAATTAAATTGGCTTCATAACAGACCTGCAGGGTATTTATGTACCAAATACCAACTAAATCCGACCTATGGTTATTGAGATATGGTGTTAACAAGGCCCGGCGTCACACACACATACACCGCATAGATTTCTTGTTAAACAAGAAATCCAAAACATAATATCATGATCGTCCTGATTGCCCAGGAGACCAATTATGCGATATTCGACCCAAAGAGGGTTTATAAGTAGACTAATTCAGTATAATTCCGGAATTTTTTAGAATTTCGCCTCCCCTTGGACAAATTTTAAAGTAATTTAGCATATTATATAGGGCCTATGCAAACATTTTTTGGGGAAAATTTCAAAAAAAATATGCTCAAGGGGGGCGGTCGGCCCTCCTTGGCTACGCCCCTGTACCACTGCACAATTGTGCGATTGTACTGAAACGTACAATATAGTACAACATAGTACAATATCGTTTATTTTTTGCTATCTGTGAGACGGGCTGAATGCAAGTGGAGGGTGTAATTCAGCTGTAACGACAAGAGCAAGAATTGGATGGGTGGGGTTCAGGAAGTGCGGAGAGTTGCTGTGTGGAGGAGAACAAAAGGAGGAGTTTGTGAGAGCTGCGTGGGACCTGCGGTGTTATGCTGGGGCGGGACATGGTGTTTGAGGGAGCCTGGTGTGGTGGGGGATTGGGAGAGCCGTGGTGCGGTCGGTGTGTGGTGTAGAGCTGACGGATGGGGGAGGACCGGTGATTTGGTGGAAGTGCTTGGGCTGGTAAGAGTCGGTGGAGCGGCTGGCGGGGGCAGGTGGGGTGGTGTTTTGGCTTGTTTTGAGGAGGGATGAGTTCCATCCCCTGAGTAGGGTGTTGGATTTCAAGGTGGATGGACGAAGGGGACGAATTCGACCAGATAAAGTGTGGAAGAGACGAGTGGAGGGAGACTGACGAGGGATTGGCTGAGGAGGGATGGGCTGAGGAGGGGGATGCTCCAGACGGGTTGTGATGGCGGGATGGTGTAATGGCGATTGCTGCAAGAGTAAGGTGATTCCGGCCACCTCCGAACTTCGGGGACAAAACAGAATCAAAACTGGACAGATAATGATGACTGCTCCCTTCACATTTCTATGCACAAAGGATAACACTAAGGAAGCCTGAAGACAATAATTGCAAAACTGAGTCTGATCCATTGAGTACGGTACAGCAGATCTGCAAATTTGTTACGACCAGTAGTTTCACTTGTGTCACCATTGTATTTGATTTGGTGCACTAGTGTGGCTGACTGGTTGTACAAGTTTGTTTAAACATCAATGACGTAGTATACTGTATGTGGCATATGAATGTCAAACACCATTGCCAAACAACCTACATTATATCGATATGATGCCATATAGGCCTATCTCTTTGGTGTTAAGCTGATACTTGGCATATAATACCATTCGAGAGAGTGAAATACCCTGATGTACGCTGATATCATGCATATTAGGGGCTTAGTAATCAACACTTTGTATTGTAACTTTCTTTAATTTTTCATAGTAATGAAACCAATGGCAGCTACCACATGGAGCTTGAGGGTTTGAAGCGGTGCCTTGCCATACTGGCCAATGCAAAGGTTAATCTGACGATCCTCATTACCGATCGACATTTACAGATACAGAAGTGACTTCGGGAAAACCTCTCTCGGGTAACCCACTACTTTGATGTGTGGCATGTAGCAAAAAGTATACAGTTTAGAGAGTCGGCCATAATGAGATCATGTCTCAATAAAATCAATTCCAAGCAGTTTTTGTTTTTATATTCACTGATTTTTTTTAGCAGCTCATTTATGATTTATTGTCTTAACAAGAAATATATGCGGTCACCCCGGCGGGTGCGGGTGTGTATGCGTGTGTATGTATGTGTGTAACGCCTAGCTCGTAAATACGATAAACAATAACCGTTAGTCCGATTGAGTTGATATTCGGTATAGGGCTGCTTTGTGGGTCAGTTAGGAAGCCAATTGATTTTGACGTGGTCTACGATACCTCGCATATTAATCAGTGGGCGGGGCTTTATTCGTACAATATTGATAGGCTAGAAGCTAGGCTATTTCACAATGCACAGGAGAAGCCCTTGCATTTTTTTGAGATGTTGGAAAATTGATGACCTATTGCACACGGAATAAACCCACTTATTTAGAATGTGATACCACGCATATTAATTAGTGGGTGGGGCTTATTGCGAAAATCTCGAGAATTGGTTCGTGAACACGGTACCTCAATAACCGTAAGTCGGATTGAGTTGATATTTGCTACAGGGATGCTCTATGGGTCGGTTAGGAAGCCTATTGATTTTTACGATGATACTTGAATATTAATGAGTGGGCGGGGCTTAATCGTAAAATATTGTTAAAATCGCAAGAAATGGCTCGTGAACACGGTATCTC
>JAODAI010018908.1:0-19091 GCA_027575025.1 Scotoplanes globosa | reverse complement strand
CACTTCATTATGATTAATACATTTTTAATTTTCATGAACATTGTTATGTACATGTGTACATTAATTTAAAATGTAAATAACAAAAATTAAAATTAAAAAAAAAAGTTGTGAAGCGCTTTGAGGTGTGACTTTTAGTCCTATGCAGGATAAAGCGCTATATAAATCATCATTATTATTATTATTATTATTAGTGTAGTATACATTCATAACAACTGGTAGTATCAGACATGACCTAACAGAGGGGGTGGGGATACAATAGGGGTGCCACCATTATATCCTTCCATATTTGTCTTCAAAATGTTAACAATTAGTTATTATGACTTGAACAGACTGCTCCTAAATTATATCAAAGCTGAATTTATCGTATTTAGGCCAAACTATTACACAGTTTATTATTTAGGCAACTTTAAAATTCAAAATTTTCTTCAAAAGAATATTCGTCAATATTAGTTTAGAATGTAATTTTCACGATTTTGAACTTAAACAAATCAAACACAGAGAAGACCCCAAGAAATGAAGGAGGGCCGACCTTCACCCGACCATATCATCTTATCCAATTGGTATTTCAAACTACTGAAAAGGCTTTTTCCACTTTTACAAATATGTCGCACAGATGGAAACGATAGCACCATTTTGCATCTAAGCCCCTTTGAAATACCCAACATGTTATGTAGACTCCGCGCCAAACGAATTGGCGCTCCACTTAGACAGTTGATGGAAGACGATCAGTATAATTCTGGAAAACTGTACGAGACCCCCACAACAGGGACAATTCATGTATACGCGCATGCAAAATAGGCTTAGATAACGGCTTTATATGCACCTGCTGGTTAACAAGGTTTTAATAGTGGATATTGTAAAGAGGTTCTTCCAACATTTGTTCATTTGTTGGACATATGAGGAGTTGTTTTTGCGTGTAATCGAACATAACAAAATACGTCAGCCAAGTTGTTTTAGCACTTAATATGCGCCTACATAGTCATAGGGTTCGAATCCCTGATCGGGCCTAGTAGTGTGTTTTTTTCATCCGAGAGCAATCACGGTTTTCCCATGCGAACCACTTTCTCAAATTTAAAAAAAATCCAAATTTGACTTCAAATTTATTAATTGGATGACCACCCGACGTGAAGTTGTAATTTAAATTCCTTTGCCTCTCCCACTTCGGTGGTCGCTTAGCATCGTAAAATTAAATAAGCCTTCCAGCCGATTATTATTATTATATCATGCAGCTATAGTTATATGGTTATTATAGAATCCCTGGGCCTGTCATGATACGTAATTACTCAAGATGGTTGCATATCAATAAGTTAAACAGCATGGGAATTATATAAAGATTGGACATTATTACCATGTAATACTTTATCTTAAGAGTGATTAAAGATGCGGATCCAGGCATACACCCTTGTTCAGAGGTTATTTTTATGTTCCTAAATTTCAGGCCAAAATTATTATTATAAAGCCTAATAATCGGTTCATAGGTGCCAGGAAAACATATTTCAGCACACGGTTTTGAAAACAAATCACCGGAAGCGACCACCAACATCCTGCCCACATCAATTCCTGTATGTGCATTACATTGGCGCCAAACTTTTGCAAACGTAATCAGTTTACATGTGTGGATGATTATGACAAATATATGTTCGCCGACCCCCCCCTACCTCCCTTGACCGTGGATCCATTCTGGCGATCACATTTAAACTTATATATTTGCCTACTCGGAGGATCCGGACTCCCTTGCTCATGGTATTTTGTATATGCCTTCTATGCCGATTTGTATACTGTTCTATTAGGGCAGTATTTGGCAGTATTTGGTTCATATAGACGTCAGGAAAACGTATTTGATCCCCTTGCTTTTAAAAAAAGTGCAGAGAGGATCCCCAACCTCCACCCACCGGACTTTACAATTCAAGTGCGTTCAATTGATTCCCCTCTTTTTGTAAACATAACCCGAAATTTACATTGTAGATATGATCGAGTATACACAAATTGGTATTAGTTCGGACCTGCCTTTGGACATTCACATGCTCGCGAGCACTAAACAAGTACATGAATACCACTGATTGGATTGTTATTTAGGAAATTGGTCATTGCTAGACAACATAAGCCTGATTTACATATTATTTATTTCACATTTTAGTGATTCATTATAGGGCTATGTTCCGTTTTTTTTTTCTAAGGTAATACAAGTCAAAATGTATATTTGGTATACAAATTTGACCTTAAATTAAAAAAAAATGTTGCACCATATTGCATATAACGACACTTAAGTTGTCCCCAGAAATATGTGCGCTCCACACCAACCACGTTGATGCTGTTTACAGCTCCCTGGTATCACTATTGTTCACGTACAGTATGCCCATACCCAGTAAGCATGCATTAGTTAGCTATTATTATTAAAGCTAGGAATAACTTTTGCTATTTCATTATTGACAGTCACATTTTAAATAATGATTGCCGTCGGGTTTAGCAGGTCTACTAATTAATAACAATTTACTGTAGAGTCTCAGGCGCATGTTCAGGTACGGTCTATGTATAGACTCCAATTCGACTACAGTGGAATATAATTCGACTGGAGTGGAATACAATTAGACTGCAGTGGAATACAATTTGACTGCAGTGGAATGAAATTCAACTTCAGTGGAATACAATTCGACTGCAGTGGAATACAATTCGACTTCAGTGGAATTGTTCCACTGCAGTGAAATGTATAATTACCAAGGTCAATTCGACTGCAGTGGAATGCAATTAGACTGCAGTTGAATTGAAATGATTGAATTAGACTGCAGTGTAATTTATTAGACTGAAGTGGAATTCATTTCACCTACAGTGCAATACATTATACTGCAGTAAAATTGAATTATACTGTAGTGGAATACAATTCGACTGCAGTCTAATTGAATTCCACTGGGGTGGAATTATGAGGTAAATGATAAAACGGCTTGTCATACGCTCCGCTTAGATAGTGTATTGTATACATCAGTCGAATCGACAAATCAGTTAATTGCCTGGACCTCTGCACAAATTCCTGGATTACCATGTAATACTTTAGAGTGACACTGATAAAAGTATTAACGTATTGGTGATTCAGCCAACCAACACTCCATTATACCAACATGAAGTTGTATTGAGATTAAATAAATATATCGTAATATCTAAGGTGAGGGGGTTCACTATAATGTAAGGTGAATGTTTCACATACACATATTTTACCCCTCCCCCAATGTATACGTGACTATGATATGATAGACATGCGTGTATAAACTAACAAGCACATCATTGGCCAACGCTCTCCTCTATCGAAAGTCATGGCCCTCCAATGACTGCACCAAACGCGCCTGAAGTCCCATTTAACATGGTCGTTTGATCTCAATATCGGCCTCCCCTAACACGTCGCCATTAGGGGGAGGGGCGCCGTTCATCCATTCTTTGCACATACACAACCCACCTCATACACCTCATAATCAACCTCCCCATAAGACTCATATCCATCATAATCTCCTCCCTTATAAGTATCTTTCTCATTTCCGCCCGGTTAACCCCCACGATCCTTCTCATCCAGTTATTTCCACACACTTGAAGACGATGTTGTTGAGAACTAGACCGAGCCACAGTTTCAAGCCCGTAAATACGTGCTGGAATAACACATGTATCCAAAGCTCTCCCTTTTAATTTATGTCATAACCCGCTCTACATTCCTCCAGGTCAGGATTGAATCCTTTTTCGCACCCCCATCAGAACGTCCGTCACCAGATATGAACCAGGCTATCCATCTGCGTAAACCCGTTGCCTACTAAGGATATACACAGCTCATGTCGCTGCGCGCCCACTTATAAGACTCAAACGTAACCCATGCCTATCAAATCAATCATTCCACTCTACCAACACCTCCTGTAACTCCTGCTTGCTTTCCATAACTATTGCCAGGTGGTCGATCGTCGGCGTATACATGCTTTGCTGTATTTTAGTCTCCCTAACTGACTCACTATCGGGGAACATCAGTCACGACGTCGGCAAAACCCAGGCAGGCGCGGATCCAGGAGGGTCCGGGGGGTCCGGACACCTGCTCGGTTGTGATTTGTTTTAACATGCCTTATATACAGATACATCGAGCATCTAGGGGTCCGGGAGTCCGAATGCCCCCCCCCCCCCAACTTACTCAGTGGTGATTTTATAATATGCCTTCCATATAGAGGTATCATTATTATTTATTCATAGGTGCCATGGAAAACCCATTTCAGCACATCAATTTACAAAAATCATGGATAGGACAAACACTCCCACTTGATTTATCGCCTCTGCCACTCGTAGTTGATGCATATGCCTTCAATTCGCGCCCACCTTGTTACAAAGATAGCCAGTTTATATATTTTCAGGACAAGCCCCCCAGGCGTGGATCACCCTGCTCATAGGTATTTTTTTGAATATGCCGAAATTCCAGACTGAAATTATTATTATAACACATATGGTTTTGTTTATAGGTACCAGAAAGTGCATTTCTGTACACACTTTTGTAAAAAAAATCCCCGGGTGGACCACAGACCCTTCACCCCACTCGCAGTTCCTGTATGCACATTAAATTGGCGTCAATGTTTTGCACACTAAACAGTTTACACGTGTGGATTATTGTGAAAAATATATCACGTTCGTTGGACCCTCGTTGTCCGTGGATGCATCCTGGCGATCACATGTAAACTTATCAATTGGCCTACTCGGGCGCGGATCCATCTCCCCCTCCTTGCTAATGGTATTTTGTATATGCCTTTCAGGCCGATATTTGTATACTAATATTAAGCCAGTAATTGATTCATAGATGCCAGGAAAACATATTTCAATATCTTGCTTTAAAAAAAACAGGGAGGATCTTCCAACGAACCTGGCTTCTCAATTAAAGTGCGTCTAATGAGTTCCCCTCTTTTTTACAAACGTAACAAGGAGTTTGCGTGTATAGATATGATCGATTATATCCCAGTGTGCGGGTCGCCTGCAGGCCGCCGGCGGTTACGCGGCGGCCTGGCTTCGTCGTATTCGTGGTGATCTTATTCAGGTATTTAAAATTGTTCCTGCTTTTAATAAGTTGAAGTTCGATAATTTCTTTACGTTGTCTGATTATTATGGTACCATAGGTCATGGTCTTAATATTGTGCAAGGAGTATTCCAGGTAAGATGTTAAGAAGTATTTATTCTCTCAGAGAGTTGTTGAATAGCAGAATGGTTCGCCAGAGTCATCGATACCTGTATATAGTGTTAATGCCTTTAACAATGGTATTGTTATGTATGTATGTGACAGTCGACGATAGTATCAGTATCATATTATTAGTACCATGTTCTTGGTGATCTTATATTACTTATATTTTCTTAACTTAACGCCAATTTGTTTGACACGGAATGTACATACATTGTTGGAACATGTAAAGGGCTATGGATATTTGAAATTTATAGTATTATTTCATACACTTAGCTATATAATTTAAAGTTGCAAAGTTATGTCTTCTAAATTATTGTTGACGAATATGCAGGTAGGATAATTGAAACATATTGCAATATCAATAACGTATCAATAACGTATCAATAACTTTCCTAAAAGTGTGGAGGTATGCATGTAACTCCGTCATGCTCTCCCCACATACACCCGGGGTATCGTTAATGTTAGTGGTATGGGATACTCTACCATGTTTTTTTGTGTATGCGCCATGGATTTGTTTTGCTGTTGTATTCATAGCCTATGCTAAATATATATGCACGGCTGGAAATTGTATAAATGTATATATCACAATTGTTAGCACCATTTTAGATTTCCATCGGCAAAGCGAAAATCTACGTCGGGAACGATGGTCCCCATCGAAGACATGGCCTACCCTCTTCCTGGTTATATATTCCCCCATCGAAAAAGCTATCCCTCATCTGGAAAATAATGACGTCAAACCTATCGGTCCCACACATTATGCCCCTGTGTTAAATATGCACATAGTTAATCTTGAATCCATTAATGACGTATGTAACACTATTTTTTGGTGTAATTGTGTGCGAGACTACTGGCCCCGGTCGCATATATGCGACATCAATTATAACACTACAAGTTATACATGTCAATGTATACACATTATTTTTCATGGCAGAAGAGGGTAGGTTATCTTATAGCCCTACATGTTTAACTATTATATCATTTTGTTTTTCCTATTTTGTTTAATTACTTTATGGTCTTGATGTAAATTACATTACTCGATTTGTGTTTGCATAGCGTATATTAAAGGGTATCAACAATTTGTTTTTCATTAGAAGTAAGATCATGCATAAACCAATATCATGAATTCATTTCCAAAATATACTTACACTATCGCTTTCAATGTCGAACATTTCGATGCGAATGTCATTATACATTTTGCCTCTAACATTGTCAGATCATCACCAGTCTTTATAACAAGCTGCTTCAACGTGGTTAATGGAGGGATTGATAACTTCGACTTCAGACCAAGATGACCAGACGGTTGTTGAATCATAAGGGCAATATTGTCCAATACTACTTCTGAAATCGAAATCTAAAATAAATAATAATAATATAATATAAATGTACTAATTGAAAAAACAAATAACTACCATGTAACATACCATGTTGTTGTTATAGTTGCTGAATTGTTGTCATGGTAGTTAATAATTGTAGATGACTACTTATTGTAATTAACATTCGTTTTTGTGCATTTAAAATATAACTTTCAAAATACAAATTATTCACATATGAACATGCATCATCGTATAAGAGACATCTCAGCCAATGTCATGATAACAAACCACTACACATATATCATTTTAAAGATATTGAACTGTGTAATCATACTATTATCATCCTATGCATATATTTTAAAATTGTTCAAATAAGTAATATGGCGTCACTGTGTTTCCTGAGGATATTTCTTGCTGTTTTGCGGAACTGTCTGAGATCTTAGGCAAATCCTCACAACTAGTTGTTGGGAGGGTACGGTTAACAATTATTATAAATGTCCGATGCAGTAGCACTATGGATAGCTATTGTCGTGTATATATGTACATCATTATATCGTTGACCAAATTACATTTAGGCAACCAAGCAAATTTAATGGTTACTTATGACTGTATATTCAGCATTTATTTGAGATACAACATTAAATTACAATACATCTTTGTAGGTGTATGTATTACATTGGGGCATATTTAACAATGTTTCCATACTTTTGTATCATTGACATGGTACCCGCTAAAATAAAATAATAATGTCATGTTAATTTGTATAACTCGTAATGGGTTCGAACATAAGACATCCCAGACCATAGTGATATATAGTTTATTGTAATCTGGAACCTTTTTGTTAGGTTTAGAGAAAATATTCTTTAAGGTTTTACAGAAAAAATCAAAATAGCCGCCATTTTGATATTTTTCAAAGTAAAGACCTATGATAATATTCTTCTAATTCTAACTATGAACAGCTACATAATTAAAACTTAAGACTGAAGTATGGTAAACTGTTTATTCGATGGAATAATATATAGTTATTGCAAATATTATTTCAATTCAGATTTGTTTAAATTATGTATTTGTTTAATCTTCGTCACACAAATTGGAAATATGATGTTTCTATATTGGTATTAGTTTTCATTTGACTTATTTATAATTACATAAATAACATGTGTCATACATGCCGTTCCAAATTTGTTTAGGGGAACGGCATGAAATTGAATCTTAGCATTCAAAGTATATTGGTATGTATGAATCGGATTATTTCGCATTATGTTAACTATTTTGCTTTATTGTTTGTGTATGTGAGACTGATCAGTATCATGGATTATGTATGTAGAACGGGTGTGGCACTTAGATTTATGTTTCGGATACATTTGAAATTTCGATGGCCCGGAAAATATGCTGTGTTTCCAGTTATTTTAGGATGTTTATTGAGACGTGTCCGTATTATTTACGTCACTAAAACTATTGTATATACAATGATATATGTTCCAGATTTTCGGAGTTATACTGGATCGACATATAAGTAATTGGTTATTCATTGCACGTTAATATCGTTTGGCTAATAACGAAAGCTCAGGTTAGTCAGCTCATGTTAATTCATGTGTGCAATACTACGTACTACATATGATAATGTCATTGCGACTTCTTTGACGCATGTTTACTAGTATTGTATGTTACGGTTACGATTTGACTACCGTATCGCCTATCCGGGCACCGGCGAGAAATTATGGAAATCCTTTGAGTCGATCATCCGGCATCGGCTAGGTAGTCTCCATGTAGGTATTATCGGATGGACAAGTTTATAAGTGGTGGATATGATGGTTAGATGGAGGTTGGATATTATTGATGTATATGTTACGAAGTGGAAGGGGATAGAGCGATGATGTTACCGGGTTTGTTCAAATTGTTTCATGTATAGGGTATGGATATAGTAATCTAGTGGGTATTATAGTGTCAGCAGGGAAGGGTAAGGAAGTGGCGAGGGTGTAGAGGTGGGAAGGGATAATTATTATGATGTGTGTTATACTTAGTAATTAACTGGTGGGTATTATGTATGTATATGATCATCAAACAGGGAGGATGGAAGGCGATAAGTTTTCCTTTAGAGATGCGATGGAGAGGATGATGTGTCAGGTTGAGGAGGTTACCATGTTATGCATAGCTGGGGACCTTAATGCCCATATTGTAGTTAAGGGGTTGGTTATGAGGATTGTGTATGGAATTTTGGATGGGGTACGAGGAATAGGAAGGAAAATGAGTTGGTAGAGCTTTGCCTCCGCAATGGCATGACGGTGGCCGGCTCTTTCTTCAAAGTCAGAACCAGTTGCAAAATATCGTAATGAGTGGGTTGCATAACACAGCATAAACCTCTCGTGTTTGTATTGCGGCTACAGTATACTAATAATAAAGTGGTGCGGAGCTTTTCGGAGGTACATGAACATATTATGTGGGGTAGAGGAAGAATGGGGAAGATACATTATGTGGAAGTACCTACGACAAGAAGGGGGTTCGTGGAAGAAAATCCGGATGTGGTGGACGCAAGATGTCGAGAGGGCTGTGTGTGAGAAGAGGGAGGTCTGGAAAAAAATAGAAGAGGCCAATGATAGTGAGATACAACCGGAGTTAACCTTATGTCCCCTTATGGGAAGGATAAAAAGGTAGCTAAGAGGGCCGTATAAAAGGATATGTGTTATATGGTAGATAACATTTATAAGCAGCTGGACGATGGGGTAGGAAACTTATATTTAAGATGGCACCGGACAGGAAGGAATAGGACGTAGATGATAAGGGAGTCAGAGTGGATAAGGATCCGGTTGGGAAATTATTCATGCTCAAGGATGATGTTATTAGGGTATATAATAACTACTTCAGAGAGCTGTAAAACCAGGAAGGAGGCGCTGAGCTGGATTTACCCAGCGCAATGTGAGGTAAAATTGAGGTCGTCGATAATTCGGATTTTGAAGTGCATTGGCCTCTGAGACGGATAAAGAGGGATAATGCTGCGGGTTTGGATGAAACGAAGATGAAAATGTTAGTACTTACATGTGATTTTGGAGTGACATGGTTAAGGATACTACTGAATGTGTGTTTGAGACTGTCCTGATTGTGCCTATTTGGAAGCAAAATAGTGATATACATGACTCAGTAAAGTATCGGGGAATTATACTGTTCGGACAGGTTCTTAAGATTGTGGAAATGATTTTATACATGATAATCAGGGCTAGAGTTGAGACTAAGATCGGGTAGAAACAACAGGGTTTTCATAAGGGGAGAGGGACAAGTGATGGGCTGTCCTCATCTAGGTAGCTAGTGGACAATACATTGGACGTGAAAGGGATTGTGATATTGGGTGTTGTTGATTTGAAGAAGGCCTATAATATGGTTACTAGGGAATTAGTTATATCTACGTTAAGTTGGATGGTGATCCCGAATCAGAAGTTATGATGGTTGAGGTACGCGGGTAGGGTTCTGGATGGTTCGTGGATGTCATATAAGTTTTGGGTTAATATTGAGCTTAGGCAGGGTAGTGCCCTCATTTATTTCCATTATTGTAATGGAAGTGATTAGTAGGAAATTCTGTACAATATATATACTGAAGAAGCTGTTATATGATGACGATCTAGCCGTAGTTATGGATAGTAAGCAGTAGTTGCAGGATGGGCTGGTAGAATGTTTCGCAATCAAATTAAATTTTCATATGTTAAAATGTCGTAAGCGTATAATTACTTGGCATTTTTTCATCAAACTGAAATGATCCTTCGTACTAGTTCATTTGCGTATATGTACTAGGCCTATTATTGTTTTCCGCATAAACTGTGCAACCACACTAAACCAATAACTACTTTTAAAATGAAGTTTCCCAGTCAAGTATCACTTCTTTCTAGTTTTATAAATCTAATTAGTATGGATTGTGTTGTCCCGGATACACTGTGCAACTATATTAAGCCTAACACACCTCTTATTTATCTTTTCGAAATCAAAGTTTATGTTATAATAGTTCCATTATGGATAAACCTAATGTTATATATGGCATATCATTTTCAAATATCGTGAACCTATAAATACTTTTCCAATTTAGTTTTTCTCAGTGAAATATTCTTTCGTACTAGCTACATTGTGTATAGGCCTTATTCCTGTTATTTTTGTCCGCGTAAACTGTGCAGCTGTTATAACCCTATATAAACTTTGAAAATTAAGTTTCGTAGTCAAATATTCCTTAGTACTAGCTAGATGCATTGAAATGTTGTGTATTGTTCAATGTTTTGTTTAGTGTATGTAGTTCAAATTTGCGAATTAAAGTTCCCCAAGTTAATGTATATACAAATTAATGTTTTGCTACTATCGTGAGTCTAAGCTATAATTACTTTTGACAATTACATTTCGAAGTAAAACCTTCCTTTGTGCTGGATCTATAAATTGAATGTGTGTATTGTTTTGTCTCGCATAAACTGTTAAACGGTTGTTGCCTAGGCCTACTCGAATATACAGTGCTTAGATTCACACCCTAATATACGAATAGCCTGTACCGACCAGTCATGATCTAGCCTCAACATGGGATACATCGCCAGGCCTAGCATAGCTAGGATTATCCATTTCATCAATTGTTTTATAAACTTATTACAAAATAGTATAAACCTATGCTTAACATAGATATACTATGTCAAGTGTATTATATGCATTACATTTCGTTTGGCTTAGCTGAGTTATTGAAATATATTATAGGCCTTAGGCTATGACTATGTTGGAGATAAACTAAACATAGGCATTGTAACCTGTCCTAGCCTGCTTACAATTTAATTTAAAATTCGACTGAACTGAATGTGTATCGAGTATTAGTGAAAGTACTAATATTCGTAAAAGTAAAAATGTCTTATGAATTACATGTGATGCACCACGAAAGATAGCGTATTTCATCGTCATTCTTCATTTTGAAATAAATCAGTTTTCCAATGGAATATGACAAATGTCATTAACCTATTGATATAACATAGACAATTATTATTGTCTTTATCAAACTAAATGTAATGGTGTACTCTTTATGTTGACACTGATATCAAAAGTATGACTAGCGTATCGATATATTACCCGACCTTTCGTGCTGCGTAATATATTGTTTTAGTATATTATTTGAGTAGGCATAGTGTAGGATTATCCACTTTAGTACTGGCATTATATCGGTATTCTTCACAAAATATATCACTTGTCCAATGGAATATGACAAATTTCATTAAAAATATATTTAAGTTTGATTTTTTTTTCATTTTAGTATCAAACTAAAGCTAATAATGTACTCTTTGTTTTGAAACTGATATACCAATATGACGAATGTGCGACATAATACCCGATCGGGCATGGTGCGTAATATATTGTTTTATTATAAATGTTTTATTAGGTATAATGTAGGATTATCCACTTTTTCTAATGTCCACGTTTTTAAAAACATATTACAATATAATACAAGCCTAATATTAACATAGATAAAATATATCAAGTTTAGTATGGACATTGCCTGGCATTATGCCTAATTGAATATATCCCTAATGCTAGGAATATATTGAACTTAAACTAAGATTGAGGTATTATGACCTAGCCTACCTAGTCCACATAACGTTAAATGTAAATGTTAATATAGGGTATCCTCATTAACGTCACTTTTATACCTTTTGTGACAAAAACATTTCCCCCCGAAACGGAGATTCGAGCGGAATGTATGGTGTTAATATTGACGATGCAGTATGAACAATCGTGTGACAGTATATGACATATCCAATTGTACTGGATTATTATGAAGGTATTTATTATTGTCAAATGTAAGAATGGATGATACTATCAAGCTGTATTAGATATCCTAGCAATACACGGTTATCAATTCATAGAGCTGGTATGAAGGGATATTTGACTGAGAAAATTAGTTTTCAAAGTATTTATAGGCTTATCATAGTTACAATATGTTGATAATTTTATACAAGATAAAACAATATGCCCAAAATAAGATGAAACTAGTACCCATCATAATTTGACTTCGAAATAATAGCGTGGAAGGTGTTTTAGGGTTATCCCATTTGACTAGCATACGCGGAACAAAACAATACACAATAATATAACTAATACGAAGGAAGATTTGACTCCAAAATTTAATTTTAAAGGATTTATAGGTGTACGATAGTTGCAAAGTTTAAACGGAAACAACAATACGCAATGGAACTAGTAAGAAGGATGATTTCACTGCGAAAAAAATACAAAGTAAGTATAGACTTACGACATTTTAAAATTTAAAAACAATAGACCTAATAAAAATGGAACTAGTATGAATAATAATTTGACTGCGACAATAACTTGCAAATAATGTTAGGCTTATGATAGTAGGGAGGTTTACACGGAACAACATAATACAAAATATTTCAATTCGATGATATTAAATATATTATACTGAATATAGTGAACATAGGTAGGCGTTCGAACATATATAGTATTTTGTGACAATTTCGGCTTGCTCAATAAAAAGTTAGACATTTCCATATTACATGTTTAAGTATATCATAATTACAAAAAATGACATATACAATTTCATGTTGTTTAGAACATATTTATTAAGTCATTAATACATAATTAAACATGTAATAATGGACATTTCACGCAAATAAATTTGAGTATTTCATTACCGATTTTTTAGGATGACTGAAAATAGTACATGTGTTTAAGCTACTGGAAAGGATTCTGGATCAAATAATTAGGGCAAAGGTTGAATCGCAGATTGGAGAGGAACAAGAGGGGTTCCGGAGAGGCTGAGGGATAGGTGATGGTCTGTTATCACTTAAGTAGTTGGTGGAACATAAACTGGAGGTCAAAGGGAGTATGGGATTGGGTTTTGTAGATTTGGAGATACTTATGTTACTGTTCCTAGGGAATTATTAATGTATACACTGCGGTGGATGGGTGTCCCTGAAGCCGAAGTTAGGATGGTAGAGGGTCTTTATGAAGGTGCAATGGGTATGGTTGTGATTGGTTCAATGATGTCAAAATAGTAGTTATGGAAAGCAAACAGTAGTTACAGGAGGTGTTAGTAGAATGGAAGGAATCATTTGAGAGTCATGGGTTACGTGTAAGCCTGGGTAAGACAGAGGTGTTGATAGTGTGTTTGCAGCGACAAGAGTTGGGTATTGCCCTAGCAGGAAGATATATTGAGCTTAGGGATAGTTTCACATATATAGGGGTATGATATCTGGTGATGGACTGTCTGATGTGGAGGTGTGTAAGAGGATTCAGTCAGGGGCCATGGCCTGTAGAAATGTCGAGGGGGTTATGACAGGCATATTTCAAAGAAATTAAAAGGGAAAGTACTGGGTAAATGTGTTCTTCCATGCATTTACGGGCTTGAGATCGTGGCCCTGTCTAATGATCAGCGTCTTCAAGTGTGTGAAAATAATTGGATGAGAAGGATATCGGGGGTTAAGCTGGCAGAAAGGAAGGTGATGGATGATATAAGGGAGGAGAGTATGATGCCTACGAGTCGTACACAAAGGATGATATGGGGAGATTGACGTGGGCTTGGTATATGGAGCGCATGGAAGATTTGCGTCTCCCGAAAAGGGCGATGTCGCACGTGGAAGAAGGCCGAAAGGGGAGGGGATGTCTTATTTGAGATGGAAGGACTGTTTGAGAGGGATTTTTTTAAAGGGCTGGTGGGGTTGGTGATTGGAGCGCCAGGGCTAGGAGTAGAGGGAGGTGGATAGCTTTGGCCAATGATGCGACAGTTAGTTAGTGCATTCTTCCCCGCCTTTTTTATGGATATTTGCAGTAAAGTAATTACCAATAATATACTACACTTACCCCATTTGATTCTGCTAGCTGTAGTAACTGGATGGTAGTTCTCTGCAGCATGTTACTGTCATCGGAGATCAAATATATCGACGTATTACATATGTCCGCCACAGATTGCCAGTTAGCCTTATCTTTCCCTTGCTCCATTGTGCATAAAATGGTAAACATCTGTCCGCCTTGAATGCTTCGGACATATGCCAGTACTTTGGCTGCAGTGACCTCACACAATCCGCATGCAAATCGAAAGAGGTACGGTACGCTGTAAATGTCGATGCTTCTGCAAGCTTTATCAATATTACTGTTGAAATAACTATTGGCTAAATGTGTAATATAATGAGCACCAAACCATTCTTGGAATAGTTTGTGATAAAACCTGACCGTAGTTTTGTAAGAAAATGTATTATTGCTTGGGAATTGTTGATCCGTTTCAACAAATAGAGAATCTTCTTCAACCAAGATACCAATACGAATGTAATAATTGTAACATTTTGTACCAATGCTCTTTTGAAATGTTTCTTTTTTCCATATCAACTGTTGATCATTCCCGCATAGTCCAATGAAAGCAATTTTGTCCAGGTTATGGTGTTTTTTTACGGATTTCACAGACACAGTGCTGTCTTTGTCATCTAGCTTGTTCTTCAAATGACTATGAAAACAAGAAATCATATATTCAAAATATTGTGTAACGGATTTAAATGCCCGCAGATCTGGATTAGCGTGCATCATGTGAGCAAACATAACGAAGAATAAGGGAACTTGACAAATGTCACAGAGTATTGGACTATTTTGAAGTGCGTTTTGAATTTTGGCTGTTAACATAGTGCTTGCATTACGTAATACAGCTTTCAGGATATAATTGTTTTGAGCTTCAACATCAAATCCTGTCAATCGTATGCGATCAGTTGTTGGCTGGTAGATTGCTGCGAGACAAGATGGTCGAGTGGTGATAATAACTACAGAGTTTGGAAATAGTTCACCTTTGATTAGTTGCATTATATCTGATTCAGCAATGTTCAATCTATCTGGATATTCATCAAAACCATCAAGAATAAAAATAAGAGTTTCAGCTTTATGTAATAAATTTCTAATATGGTTTTCTGTTAACACTGTTTTTTTATTAAGTACTAATAGTTTTATGGCCTTGTAGATTGACACGATTCCTTGTAGTTCTCGAAATCGAATGAGAATCATCATATCAATAGAGGGTAACTGTGCGTTACACCACATATACGATAGTTCCAACGCCAGGGTCGATTTGCCATAACCGGGATCACCTTCTATAATCATTCGTTTTGAATTTTTAAGTCGACTGTCACTAAGAATGCCCAGAAAAGAATTCAGCTGATTCCATTTACCATCGTTACCTTGGTTTGTATCTAGTAATTCCAATCCACATTCAACGAAGATGTTATCCACACAATATAGCTTGTCTCTGATATACGGGATGGGTCTGATTGCATCGTACCATCGTTTCATGTTACACTGGATCTCTTCTATCATAGTGACCTTATTTTCTGTTAAGATAAATGAGAGGATACAGCTGTTACGATATTGAACAAATCGCCTCCACCACAAAAATATCACCCACGCTAGTGTTGTTGTTACTAATTGTAAACAAATATATGACATACATTTGAACTCAAGTTTGGTATATTATTTCACCACTTCGATATGTATTCGCGCGAAGGTAGCGTATATAATGTGCGTGTATATAATATACGTTACAATCTACGCATGTATAATACATACTTTTTCAAACTTCTCGGTCATTCTCATTTAGGGACCATTTCAATTAATTAGTTTGGATAGAAAACAATCATATTTTGTTTTATAATTTATATATTTGTCTTGGTATTTATAATGTATACCTCGTATGATTTAGCATTGTTAGTGTGGGTATGTGTACGCCCATATTCCGTATCTATTGATTTTACTTTGGTCGGAAATTTTCTACAGTAACGTTGCACCGCATTATAGGCAGATGGTTCGTCGCTAGCGTGTAACATTAGGTAATGTGTTATACACCCCAACATGCACGAGCTATTCTGGTGTATACATATCATGGGATCTCAACAATGGAATATCCAAATGCCTTCAAACTTATATAGGAAACTGTATATAGAAAAAAAACATGTGATGAACAACACATTGTCTAAAACAATGTTAATTATGTTATTTGTTATGTTATTACCTAATTATATCATTAATATATACCATTTCACATTTTGTCTGCAAAATACATGAAATAACATAAAACATAACTTGAACTATAATATAACTGAATTACAATCAAACCTAGATAAACATGGATGACAACACATATACTCCGAACTTTTATGGATGAAAACATGATATTTCTGTGATATATTAGTATTTTATTATGTATTTAATTGTTTATTTCATATTATATATACAATATGACTAAGCTAAAATATTAAATCACAATTCCATAATCCGAATATATAGGATATAGTTATGTCAATGACAAGGGTTCATTGTATGTTGCAACTTGTATACTGAATGGTGTAATCAAGTTGCATTTGTCATTACAAATATAATACAACTCAACTATGTTAAAGTATGGCGTTATCAGTACGAACATACAGCTGTAATACATTAACATTTTGTATTCAAACTGTAATTAATCTGAATGAAATATGCAGTATAATTGGTCGTCATATTTATATAATGTCTTTTAATATTCGGTTTTGTTAATATTTACCTTCTACAGTATAAACAAATCCAAGGACATTAACTTCAAATGATTGTTGCACATCGTCAGCTACATCTTGTAAATCCAAATCATCGAACGCCCGTGTTAAACTCCAGACACCAGTTGTACTAATATAGCCAGCTCTTTCGAAGTAATCCACCATGAATTGAGAAAAGTCCTTCATCTTCTTCAGCCTATCAGTATCTGCCCGCGAGTTGCCAAAATATCTTCCTAACGCAATCGCAATTTTCAAAGTTAGAATTCCAACAAGAAACGCTTTGAATTTAGTGTAACCTTTTTCAAACATAAAACAAAATTACATATTGATTGCTAAAAATAATATTAACACAATGTAGCAGGTAATAGTAAATTGTGTAAAAACACATATGATATAAATACACACATCAATGACATAATGAAGAATATAAATACATACATATTCATATATGAAGAGCTCGGTTCCAAAAGGAGCTAACTCCATTTTTAGAAAATGATGATAATTAAGGATTGATCAACGACCAACCGTGATGTTGTCGCACTGCAATGCACTCACGGGGGTAGAGCTTTAGTTAGATACACCCAACGTGTGAGATCCCCATGTGAGTGCATTGTCATGCAATAAGATCACGGTTGGTCGTTGATTAATGCTTAATTATCATAATCTTCTAAAATACAGTAGCTCCTTTCGGAACTGAGCTCTTCATATAGCAACTGCTGCAAACTACAGTAAACTGGACAATACATATTCAGCAAATGACGGCAAGCGATGTATGTCCATGCATGCAGGTTACGATATAATACATTGCCTTCACATTGTATACAACAAGAGTCATCACAATATAATACAATTAGTAATCATGAGCTATATCAAGGTGTAGGTGTAGGTGGATTGGTGTATCTGCATCATACATTCGGAAGGGTCATTATGATGGTACAATGGGAAGAGTTATGGTTGGTTCGGGGATGTCGGAATAGTTTGGGATTAATATTGAGCATAGGTAGGGTAGTACCTCCAGTTCAATTATTTCCATTATGGTAATGGCAGGGATTATCAGGAGAGTCAGTACAAATATTGTACTAAAAAAATGTTAGATTCTGACAACCTATGGATAGTAAGCATGACCTGCATGAGGTAATGCTAAAATGGAAGGGGTTAATTGAGAGGCATGGATTGCGTTTGAGCCTGGATAATACATATATTTTATTAGTGAGAACGCAACGACATGAGATGTGTATAACCATTGCAGACAAAGGTATTAAGCCGAGGGATATACTTGCGTGTCTGGTGGTATGATTTATAGGTGTGGGCGGTCTGATGGGGGGGGAGGGGGTAAGCATAAAATTATCCAGTCGGGGGCTCTGGCCTGGAGGAATGTTGATTTGGTTAGGTCAGATATCCACATCTCTAAGAAATCAAAAGGGAACGTACTGGGTACATGTGTCATCCTTGCATGCATTTACGGGCTTGAGACTCTGGCCCTGTCAGAGGCTCAACAACAGCGAATTCAAAATATGCGAAAATAATTGAATGATCAATTTTTCTGGGGTTAAGCGGGTGGATATGAATGTTGGAGGATATTCGGGAGGATATTGGAATAACTAAACATTGTAGATAGGGGGTGGTAATGTGGCGTATGAGGTGAACTGGTCACGATGAACGTATGGATGAAGGGTGACTCCCGAAAATGACAATGTTACATGTGTAGGTTGGTAGAAGAGGTACGGGGATACCTTGTCTGAGATGGAAGGACTGTGTTGAAAGGTATTTGAGGAGGGCTGGCGGTGAGGGTATTGGCTACATATAGAGGTAGGTGGAGGGCTTCCGCTAATGATGCCGCTGTGAGTTAATATGTTCTTTCTCACCACTTTTTAGAGATTCATCAGGTAGAGGGAGAATACACACGTATGTGTTTGTGTATATTATGTATGTGTGTATACATGAGTGTATATATATATTATTCAATAAATACAAGCGAATATTTTTAAGATAGACATAATGCGATATTTCGATGTTGTCACAACATCATCTTCAGGCAGAAGTACAAGGAAATTAAAAATACAAATT
>JAODAI010018797.1:0-12813 GCA_027575025.1 Scotoplanes globosa | reverse complement strand
TCACTCAGTTTGAGTGCGGTGGGTAAATTCAAGTGATAATTTATAACTTATGTGTTTTGCGCGCATATCAAACACACAGTATGTACCTACGTACGTACGTATACATGTATGCACGCGTTCTTGATCTCAAATCAAGGTAGCTAGCTAGGTAGCTAGCGCAGACTCATGTACGTAAGCCTACGGAAATAGTGCGTGAGCGCCGGAGGCGTGAGGCTTTGCATAGCGCCGTAAGGCGCACCTCCTGTTTAGCGCTGTAAGGCGCACCTCCTGTTTAGCGCTGTAAGGCGCTAAGGCGCACCTCCTGTTTAGCGCCGTAAGGCGGTAATCATGCATATCGCGCGCCGTGAGGCGCACGCTCTCCTTAGTATTGTAAGGCGCTACTCCGAGCGTCTCCGCACGCACGTCGCACGTCGTACGTATACAATCAGGTTATAAATATTGTACGCAGATCCAAAGTGATGACTCTGTGCGTGTACAGTCGAGTCTAGTTGGGCAATTCTCCACACATACACAAGAAAAACTCACTAGCCATGTCTCTATACTCGATTCAAAACCGGTCTCAAAAGAGACGTTGACCAATCATAATGCAGGAGAACGATCACGTGATAATCTGATGTTTATGAATGATGAATAATCACTCTGGGTGTCCGAGGCACCTGGCTCTTTCCTTTTAATTTTGCTCATATATATACTAACTGAATTTATTGTTGCTATATACTTCACCATTGTATTGTATTTATCGTTTTGAGTATATGGTAGGCTACAGGCTTTAGGTATAGGCTGACACGTCTATACTCAATGCGCGTACACTTTTCGTTTTCATGGCCACTAACAATTGGCAAGGGCCACTATCATTTTGAACTAACTGGCCCAGTGGCCACCATGGATTTCAAGTTAATTTTTACCCCTGCTATATTGGAAATTAGGTCATACCGAAAACTTTAAAAATGGTACATTTTACCTTCTTGCTTGATGTTCATCGTACGAGATTGGAGCATGATCCAGTGATACTCGACAGGGAAGACATTTTGAGGACGGTGCTATTAAGCCGCAGGGTTTCAATCAATTATCAGGTATATTTGAAACGGGGCAATATCATTAATATTTTTAAGTTTATTTTGCTATTTTTCTTTTAGGAGGTTGCCATCCACAAAGATAAAAACCGACTATGCCAAAGGGATAGTGGCGGTCTTTCCTACCCTAAAGGACCCATATACACAGAATGGTTTTGTGAGTATATTTAATTTTACACCCTCCATATATGTTCCAGTGCCTCTAACTGGTATACTATCAAAGTCCTTGGCCATATGACCTTGTTGAGGCCAGTAAACTTGATCATTCATTCATTCCATATGTCCAGTGCACTTGTCAATTGTAATCACGCACCGTCGCACCCTACACCCCCCGGACAATGTGCGTCATGCATGTGGTCAAAATATACATTAGTCATTACTCAAAGATGTTTTGACTTATCCCACAGTCACTTCAGTAACTGACATATTGTGAGAATGACGTACCCCACAGCCACCATATTTGAATGCAGAGGCACACATTAAGTGTAATTATGAAGCACGTACCCATCTATAACATGCAAGTCACGTGAAACTGAGTCCCGTCCGATCCTTTAGAGTCCCGGGTCTGAGAACGGGTTTCCCATACAGGTACCCGGGTACGAAAGTACCAGAAATTGCCATCCTGATTTGACACACAAGAAGGTCACTTTTCGCCGACCAATGCACATGACACACCATCGACTCGCCTGTTTCCGGGGGTGCATGGTGAGTCACTATAATTGACAGGTGCATAACTGGTACATCAAAGTCTTTGGGTGGCTCTATATCACTATGACCTAATAGAGGGCCAGTAAACTTATCACACTTTCATTCATTCCATATATCAGCCAAAACACGGTCACTTACGTGACGTTCTCACTATTTTTCAAAATTCAAACTACATTTGTGTAAATCTGGTATACCATAAAAGATCCACTTCAACATAGCCTAGTAATAACCCTTTGAACAAGTTCTCCAGTAAAAATTACAACTTAAAAATATTTAACACTTGTCCAAACTTGGCAATTTAGTGGTGGTCACTTGAGAAGCCTATTGTTTCTGTGCATACTAATTATTTAGTCCATCACAGGTCAATTAATCAATCTATTTTATTTATCCTTTTCTTCTACATTTCCATATTAGGAAATATTTTTTGATCCCACATCGAGAACGGGATATTTAGCATATCGCCTCCGTACTGTTAATAGAACATCGTCTCAGCATGGAGAAACATCGGCAGCGATGAAGATCATGCCAAAATCAAAGAAGCTGGTAATGGGTCCAGCATCCCCACGGCTGATACCGGAGGTCGAGGATGAGATCAATGACGAAGAACATCAGGAGTATGTCTCATTCCTTCGACATGCACCTGTAAAGTCAGATGCTGACAAGGAAGTCATTATGCTTCGAATGAAACGCACATTCCTTGCCAGACAGAAAGCGGTCCACGATGGAGAAACTGACATCTTGAAAACCTACCCACGCTTTTTGGATGTTTCTGGATTGGTATGTTGAGTTCATATTGGTCTATTTTTAGCTCGTCTAACTTTAGCTCAGTGGGTAGAGCGTTGGGCTATGACCGCAATGTTACAGGTTTGCGTCTGGGGTGATGACATCTATAATCCAATGCCTCTAACTGGTATATTATCAACGTATTTGGGTGGCTCTATATGACCTTGTTGTTAAAGGAGCGCCAGTAAACTTGATTATTCATTCATTCCAACTTGCTTGGGTTCACTTATTGTTAATGTCTGTCTGTTTAGGGCATAGGCTATCTGAAATTTTATTAAAATTGCTTCTTTCTCGTACAGTCATTGACATCATTGTCAGATTTTGCCCAAACTCTGACTAAATGATTCTTGGGTACTGGTAAATGTGGGGTGTTAGGAAATTTGAGGCCAAAGGTCATTTTAGGCGTCATTCTTTGAAAATCTACAAACAATCTTCTCGTACAGATTGCATCAGTCAATGGACAAAACGTAAGGGTGATACAGTATGTGTCATATAATAATCACTGTTGCATACATATTGAGTACACCTGTGTGATCTTTTCCTGTATTTATTTTTGGGAAATTATGTAGCATTATTTTAATGATGTGGGCCATATTAATATTGAATTAGAGAAAACTGTCCAATACCAAATTGCTTAGTTCAATTTACAGAGTATCCACCTTTTATTACTTCAAAATTGAGACTGCCTCCTTTTTTCCTAAATGTCAAGTGCAATCAATCAATCCGCCCATGTCATTTGGAGCACATGGTCAAACTCCAGTTCTTCTACCTGGTACATTTAAGTTCTTGGGTTGCTATATTGGGAAGTCCGGTTTAGCGCAGTGGTAGCGTGTCGGGTTGGTGATCGCCGTTTAGATCCCCGTTCCGCGCTGCTGCTGAACTTGCTTTAATATGTCCATTGAGCAATGACTTCTATCTCGACTGCTTCCATTCCACCCAGGTGTAGGCTTCGGCCTAATTGGGAATCTGTGAGGTGTTACTATGTCATACACATCTATGGACCCACGTATGTTTGGGTAAGACGAGAACGCCAATGACCAGGGATAATAAATGTCAAAGCGCCTTGAGCCTTGAGGTCTGGTCTCAGATTAGAAAGCGCTATATCATTTCAAAATATTATTATTTTATAATAGAAGACTGTCAATAACAGTAGCCCAAAAGTAGAGTGAATGGTGTTTACATCTCTAAAGTGGGACATAATTCACTATATTATTAACTTCATTGTCTGTCCGGTTAGCTCTGTGGATATAGCATCGGACACATAATTGCAAGGTTACATGTTCGAGTCTGGGGTGATTACATCTAATATGCAGTGCCTCTATTTGGTGCATCACATTTATTGGGTGGCTCTATATGACCTAATTGTTAAAAGAGGGCTAATTCATTCATTTATTCATTTGTATACACTAGAAACTCAATACTTTTTGTCCGTCTGCTTTGCTTTGGTTCCAGTGATTAATGCAGACTTAATTTATTGTTATATATACACGTAGGTATTAACTATTTTCAGCGTTTGATGTACATTCAAATACTTCCAAATGAATATGTAAAGTAAAGCATAAATATTTTTCTGTATCATTTTATTCAATATCTTCATAGATAAATCAAGACTTTCTACTTCTCCTGCCGGGAAATGCCTCCAAATTGCTGGAAAAGTGGACCAAGATATCGGACAGCATTCTTCAGTATTGCCAACACCAAGTAAAGGATAACCGCACCATCAGTTCTTTACTCATGAAGTATGATTCCTCTGTGTCTAACGAACAGATGACATATGCTGATGACGAATTAGGTTCGTTTGTAATATATAGTTACTATTCATTAAGACTGTAAGAGGAGACAATTATGTGTTTTAGCGGACTTGACTCGAAGGCCAGTGGATGGAGCGTTCGACTTGTGATCGGAAGGTATTGGGGTAATGATGACTTACTGGTATTAACAGCCTTGGGTGGCTCATAAATAAGTCTGACCGGTTACCTCAGTGGGTAGAGAATTGGACTGGTACCCGCAAGGTTACAGGTTCCCAATAAAGTCCTTGTGTGGCTCTATTATGACCTTGTTGTTAAAAAAGGGCTAGTACACTTTGGAAACCTCTAACAGAGGGCTACATCATGCAGTGGATGGACGACGCCAAGGTAAAGGAAACACTTTGTAATTCATTATTGAATTGGGTCAGGACAATGAATTTGATATCAAGTATAGGGATTGAACCATTGTCAACATCCACTGATCCATTCTTTGACTAGGATTTTGGGGGGACTGCGCTGCTAAACGGGAATGTTTCAAATGAGCTGTTAATCACAATCGGCAAACCAAATTAGGTTACAAGTCGTGTTCCTTGCCTCTGGTTGACAAGGAATCTTTGCGATAATGATTGTATGTGTGAGCGACATGCTTGGGTTTCTAGGCCACTG
This sequence comes from Scotoplanes globosa, assembly GCA_027575025.1. NCBI lineage: Eukaryota > Metazoa > Echinodermata > Holothuroidea > Elasipodida > Elpidiidae > Scotoplanes > Scotoplanes globosa. Next base: position 7,835 of record JAODAI010018797.1, on the reverse strand, counting down.
TCGAAGTACCCTGTACATGTTTTGTAAACTTCACATTTACGCACATTTAGTTTGGCTATAGTGGGTATATATATCATATTGTCAAAGAAAACACTATTGTTAATTCTTCACGGTCATGTGTGGTTCGCAGAGGTCCCACATTATATTTTTGGTGAGGAATAACTCCATGCACTCCATATCCTACTGCGCCATAATTTAGTATTATTCCCATGGGCTTATGGGTTCTGAAAACAGTTTTTACCTGTATTAATGTTTATCTGTATACAAAATATTTGCTTGCCGTGGCACCATTGATAATTTGCGATCACCAATGACATCTGTGTCTGTTGACAATTTTGACCATGACCATGATACTTTCGAGTCTGGGGGGATGATTTCTAAAGTCCAGTGCCTTGAAGTTAACTAATAACTTGTTAACTAATATATCAAAGTCCTTGTGTGGCTCTATATGACCTTGTTGTTGACTATAAACTTGATCATTCATATTGGGGGGGGGGGTACCTAATTGTAAAGGTCTTGGTGGAGTGAGTTGAGATATAGTGTGTTTTATCAACGGACACTAAGCAGCAGCAGTGCAGCACTGATCGAACCAGCAACCCTGACTTATCTATGACCTTTAAAAAGTAAATCATTAAACATGACTACAGAAGACAATTCTCCTTTTTAAAACGTTGATAAGTAACATAGATGGCATTTATATAGCCTATGTGCTTTTGTGCCATTAAGAAATTATCCCTCTCTAACTGCTATTTCAGAGACCTTGGGTGGATCTATATATGACCTTATTGTTAAACGAGGAACATTATTATGCTCTTCACACCGTATTTTCTTAGATATGGAAGCATCTTTTTTACTACAATTCTACTTCTCATGTTTGTTTGTATTTTATAAACTATATTACAGGTTGGGAGAAGGATGTTCTTATCATGCTGATGCTGATTTGTATCTTGCCGCCACAAAACAAAGGAAAAAAGGCGGGAAAGGTGAAGGTTGAAGCTGCTTTCAGCCATTTGCTGCAATTTCACAAGGTATTTTGAAAATACTATATCAAACTCTTTTGATTATACCACATTGTTTCTACATCTGGTTGGGAACGTCAAGACTCAAGAGTATCCCAAATATGTGAAACAACCCATCCTTACCCTCATGAACTTACGTATTGACCCACAGAGCTGTGATACTAGCAGATTTTAGAGTCAGACTCGCATGACTCCCCTTCTTCACTACAGTGTAGCACAGCGCCTTTTGTGTCTGGATGTGATGACATCTAAAATCCAGTGCCTCCTTGGGAGGCTCTATATGACCTTCGTTGTTAAAACTTGATTATTCATTCATTTTAATTGGTACATCAAAATCCTTTGTGGCCCTATATGACCTTGTTGTTAAAAGAGGGCCAGTAAGCTTGATTATTCATTCCCGACCTGATATAGACTCAAGTGATATCTGCAACATAAATTTAGCGAGAATTAAGTTGATTTATTTCCCAGAATTTTTAGCCAGGCCAGGCTAAATTATTGTAGGAAAGCAAGGGATACATTAGTGGGATTTGTGACTCAATCAAAATAGACTTTGAGTAGCAAAAATACGCTACTCCCCTGGTAACGTATGAACGACGACAAAGTGATGGTGTTGCTATTATTATATTTCAGCACTAATTAACCCTCTCAGGACCGCGGTCGCCGTACGGCGACAAGAAAAAAGCTCCCGCAGATACCACGGTCGCCGATCAGCGACATGAAGATAATACAATTTATTTTTAATCTGACTATGCATAGGGCTACACCAATCAATTTAGCACCATTTGCGTTCGATAGAGAACTAAATTATCTATCATGTGATGCATCATGTGACATATGTTTGCAGTGTCAATCTTGGTTTTATTTTGAGTTGAACATCGATCTGTAATACTGTAGTGTATATCATATAGGAAATGCACACTGTACATATTTCTGATGTGATGGTGTTATTTTTTATTGTAGTCTTATCAAGACTATCACAAACAGTTTATATTTTTGTAACAAACGAAAGATCATTGCTTTCTGAATAATATGCATGTACATCTCAACTTCATAGGAAGTAATCTTCTTGTGACAACTAAGGATCGAAATGACCGAGTCACATTTATAAATACAAGTGAAAAATGGCTAGTTTTGGCGGGAACGTTACGTTTTGGCCCGTTGGTCCTGAGAGGGTTAACTTGTCACACGTCCATTATTATAGAACAAGGGTAAAACTCAGAATTATATTTTTGGGATGCATTGGTACCCAAAGTAAACAATACATTCTCATTACAGTCCACAACAGTGATGTCAGTAGGGATTGAAAATAGTGTGTGTGTGTGGGGGGGGGTCTCTGTTTATTTTATATGCTTGTTATTCACGGTAGACTCTTTCGTTTGGCTGCAGTATGTGAAATAAGTAATAAAGTATTTCTTTCTTTAAGAATATCTCTTAATTACTACTTAAATGGGGATATTGTATTCAAAATATATGATGAACTCACTATGCAACAGTTTAGTTTTAGCAGCATCTATGCAGGCAGTTTCCGTTCAAATACAATACTTATGACCCTCCAAGAACAAGAAACTACAATACAGTTTTTGGATTGCTCTTGTTTATTATTGTGAGGCAACTGGAATAGGGTGTGGCATAATTATGTTCTTGTTTCATTAAAAAAGGGTAAATATCATAAATTAATTCACCCATACAGGTTCACTCGGGAAATAAATTTTAAAATCTTTGTCCTACAGTATTGAGTTCAGCAGCATTACTGCTCGTGTGTCTTCTTTCCACTGCAGAAACAACAATGGTGTCCAGCATGTATGGTGAGGAATAAGTCTCCCGGCTCATTATTAGCTAATATATGTAATAGATTTGTGTCCATCTTTTCTTCTTAGACTGGTGTATCTATGGAAACGGTGGCATCTCACCGTGACACCAAGCAGCCGTACTTGGCGTGCATTGGGCAGCAGCGGAGGCAGCTGGCCAAGGTATTTGTCATCCTTGACAAGAAGGCGATCCCGTGCCAGGGTACCAAGATCATATCTTGTATCGACGAGCTATTTAAGGCACACTACGTGTTTGGTGCACATTACGCACTGTCCCTGGAAAATATGTGGATCTTTCTGCAAACGACCATCTATGAGGTGGACATGGACTGCATACAGAGTACCCGGGTTAGAGAGGTGAGATCGAAACTGGCGTGTTAAGTACCGGAGGCAGCTGTCCAAGGTATTGGTCATCCTTTGACAAGAAGGCGATCCCGTGCCAGGGTACCAAGCTCATATCTTGTATCGACGAGCTATTTAAGGCACACTATGTGTGTGGTGCACATTACGCACTCTCCCTGGAAAATATGTGGATCTTAGGCTGTCCGGAGGGGTAGTTGTTACAGGGGTATTGCCCTGACAGGCATGACGCATTGCGAACATCCCCGTATAAACTGCTGTCACGTATGTCAAAATATGAACATCCCCGGCTAGTGTGACTTTATTTAACCTATAGATATCGTATTGTTAGCACACTGCCTATCTGTTTTCTGCGACCTGGTACCTTGAACACTGTGTAAAGTTGCACATAAATTATTACACACACACGCAGATTAATATCAATTGAAAGGTATTGAGTTGAAGAATCCAAATACAGCAAAACCTCAATTTCCATAAACTTTACGCTGCGTTCGTGGTACCAGGTCACATATATCTTGCCGTGTTATAGCGCAGCAGCATTATGCATGCTTGTTATTGTCCCTTTTATAAGAATGTATACATATATGCTCTAAACTGTGGCTTGATTGTGTATAATATGTGATGATTATATTCCAGTGGTTCTAACTGGTAATAATTGAGTGGCTTGTGTAACCTTGTCATTGAAGATGGCCACAAAATCTAATCAATCATTGTTGATTACTTTTAATGTATATATAATCAATAATTTCTCCTGCAAATGTTTTCAGTCATATCATTCCATTTTTTTTTATTGTTATTAGATTAATTTTTACGCAACGTATGCCTTTTGAACTGTCAAAGTGCCTGGTCGCAACAGTGTGATACATTGCGGCGCCAGGGTTTCCCGACTGGGGGGCCGGCGTTCCCCAACAAGGGGGACAAATAAGACTATTTTCTCAACCTAGAACTGTAGCATAGCAGCAGTTTCCCCGACTGATCTAAAAAAATACACGGGGGGAAGGTTCCCTGACGGGGGTCCCCAGAATTTTGTTGTTAGAAAGACCCGGGGACTCTCAATCGAACATTTCGCAGCAAATCTGCTATATACTGGTCTGACCGGTTAGCTCAGGGGTAGAGCACTGGAATGGTAATTGCAAGGTTACGGGTTCGAGTCTGGGGTGATGACATCTACAATCCAGTGCCTCTAACTGGTATATCACAGTCCTTGGGTGGCTCTGTATAAAAAATTATGCAGAAAATATGCTATATACTTCATACTTCCAATCTTCTTATATTATATATCAGTACATTTTTATAACGGTTTAATGAGTGTTATTGCTATAGGTATACATATTTATACAACACCCAACTTTGTTCTCAGTATTTGATTGGACGATTGTTGATCACATGATATTCGTTATGTTGACTGACAATAACGGCAGTGCCGATAGTAAAAGGTTAGGCAAAATATGCACAGCCAGTGCATATTTTGCCTAACCTTTTTTACGATCGGCACTATGCGCCTGTGATATGTATGCGTCTGTGATATATTTATTACGGGAGGGCGCACATATATAGAGCACATACGACGCGTGAATGTGCAAACAGGCACACGTTCCCGACGGATTTGACTGCCCATGTTCGCTCATTGAATGACTCTGCGGTACCGGCGCGTGCGCAAAATACCGACTGGGTTTTCTGCACGCTCGAGCTTGCGCGCGACTTCAAATTCAGGCTTGAATTTGAAGCAAGCTCAAGCGCAAACTCGATATTATATTAAATCATTATCCGCGCCAAAGCAGTTAGTTGGCAAAGGTCTTTCAGTCTAGTTGCATACGAAAAAAGATATATTTTTCATATATTTCTGCATTATTTGATTAGGGCGTTGTATAAAACCAAAACAATGTTTTGTATTCGTGCGATGTGAAAATCTAAGGCATTCGTTGACAGATTGAACTTTTTCTATTTAACTCGGCTTCGCCTCGTTTTTAATAGAAAAAGTTCAATCTGTCAACTCATGCCTTAGATTTTCCTACCCCACTCATAAATATTAATTATTTGCATATTCATAAACATCAGATTATCACGTGATCGTTCTCCTGCATTCTGATTGGTCAACGACTCAATATTGACCGGTCTCGAATACTCGATAGAGACCAGTTTGCTTAATTTTATTGTGCGCGTTGAGAATTACTTAACTAATCAACATTACTGTATTGTACGCAATCGCATACTTGCACATACAGAGCTGCGCAAGCCAGCTATCTATAGGCCCTATTTGAAATCGAGATAAGAACGCGTACGTACATGTACGTACGCAAATAGGGTAATCTAGGGTAAGAGGCCCCCAAAAGGGAGATGTGATATAACTCCCACAAATAAACGTTTTTTTTATATTTTTTTTCAGCAATGTATATCGCCATTTTTTGTTATATGACATGACCATATCGCCATCTAACAAACTATTTTTTTTCAAAAGTGGGCGTCTTACCCCATGGCTGGACATGTATTTACGAATGGCGTTGGCAGATTGGAATTATGTCATCTCAATCTTCCAAAACGGCAGGGGGGCGTCTTACCTCGGGTCGGCCTCTTACCCTAGTTTACCCTACCCATTATATTCTGTGGGATGGGAAATTGTGTGATTGCGTGTTGCACGCATCGTACATACAGCATCCACGCGTGTTAATACACAGTCAGCTGGGGTGAAACGCGCTATTGGGGATTGAATAGCGTTGGTGACGTGTCACGTCTACGCGTCCCACTGAACATTATTTTTGCAATAATAGTCCGCGTTGATTTCCACTGAACATTATTTTTGCAATAATAGTCCGTGTTGATTTTTAGTCAGCGTGGTACAGTTATCCCAAGCATAGGCGTGCGCCCGACCACCGATCTAAAATAACGCGGTTGGCGCACTACAAATCAAGGTTTATTATCCAGATTTGACGACGCAGACGCGCATGTCTTTGCGTTTCATGTGCGCGCAGAACACCAAGTTATAAATTATCACACAAATTCCCCCAACACACTGATATATCTATCAAACTGAGTGAGAAAAGGGGACAATTTATAACGACCCATTGTGAGCCTAATGTAGACATACTCTAAAATAATATAATTTAAATGATATCCTTTTTTCACCCACCGCACAAATATCTGTGTCAAACTGAGCGAGAAAAGGGGAGAATGTATAACACCCCACCCCCTAATTGTAGCGCATAGTAGAAGTGGCATGCTTGGAGAATAAAATATTGATCATGAAAATGTTGGTATTTTGTCGATTTTTACTAAAGAAAGTGACCATTATGCTAGAGTTTATGAATGGTGATAATACACAGAAGGTCGGGTCTCTATTGCCGAATGGAGACCGGTATGACGTCATAGCAAGCAGCGGACCGCGGCTTCGCCTTGGTCCGCTCAGCCTGCTATGATGACGTCATCCCGTTCTCCATTCGGCAATAGAGACCTCCCATCTGTGAATTATCCCCTAAATAATGCCTGTTGAACCACTTAATGTGAACCATTTAAGCTTTATTCATCATGGGGCATGTTTGGAATACATATATAATGCCTGTTGAACCACTTAATGTGAACCACTTAAGCTAGATAAAGCCTTTATATGTATTGTATTAAATTTTGCATCAGGTTTATTCATCATGGGGCATGTTTGGTTGTAGGATGCTCAATTTCCATGTATTCAATGTTGTTCACGTTTTATGGTTGAAATAAAGTTTTGTATTTGACATCAATTTTAATTTGTTTTCATTCCATTATTTGCATTATCTGTCTTAGCATATTTTTAGTCAAAAGCATGTTTTCATATTGCAGTGGCTCTAACTGGTACAAAAGGATTTGCATGGATCATTTCACCTCATTGTTGATAGCTCATTGGATAAAAGCATTGGACTGGATGACATCTAAAATGCAATGCATCTAACTGGAACAGAAGTCCTTGGATGGCTCCATATGACATTGTTGTTAACAAGGGGCCAGTAAACTTGATTCATTCATTGTTTTCATTCAAGTTGGTGTTAGCCAATTATGTTTAGATCAATTTGTGGTGTATTTCTAATCCATCCTGGTGTATAGTAACACCATATGGTGTACAGTAACACCATATGGTGTTGTGAAAGTAACACCATTATGCGGTGTTAAATAGTGAATCCGAAATTCGGTGTGGAATGACACCAGATGGTGTGTCCCCATATGTCATCCGCGATGGTGTTGAATAACACCATATGGTGTTGAATTTCGAATCCAAAAACTGTGTTGAATGACACCAATCGGTGTGAAATTACACCGGGCGGTGTGTCCCAAAATGTACACCGCAATGGTGTTGAATTATTTAACACCGATTTCGGGTTTAATTTACCATCATACGGTGTGGAATTTACACCATTTGGTGTTGCATTTAACACCCTTTTACGGTGTTAAATTTAACACCGTCCATGTGGTGTTAATTCAATCCAATTGGTGTGTCCCCATATAAACTCCGTCGTGGTGTTGAAAAGAACACCATCGGTGTTAAATTCAACACCGCACTATTTACAGTGCATATATTATATGTATATAATATATTATATAGGTCTATATCAAGTTTCAAGTTCAAGTTTCAAGTTTATTTTCACAATCCATATAACAATATACAATCAAGGTATGTCAGCAA
>JAODAI010018686.1:0-12817 GCA_027575025.1 Scotoplanes globosa | reverse complement strand
GTTATGTATCAGCTCAGTAACAGGTTTACATACTTTTAGTTACCTAACTGTTACCAAAATATTATCTAACTGTTTTGTAAATACGGCATAACCATATTATGTAACATGGGGTTACGTGCTGTTTACACAACAGTTTTTGTAATAGTTTTAGCACAGTTACGTAGTAAGTTACGTAAACTTGTTATTGAGCTGATGCATAACTGAACGTCCACAGTGTTATACACTTGTTACCAATATTGTTACATAACTGATAAATATTTGTTAAGTAAACATTTGTAGGGCTGTTACAAAATTTCATCCAAAATTATGTTACCTAAGTCGTACAACTTGATGAGGACTTGATGATGATTCAATTTAAAATTTTGTTTTATTGAAAATCTCAAAATGTATCCACAAAGTATTTAAAAAACAGATATCTAAGCCAATCTCAGTGTCTTTGAATGTTTAAAAATGTAGTTGAAAACGAAAATGTATATAAAATAAATAGAAACAATAATTTAAGTGATCAAAATATGATTTAATCAAATAAATCCATTTTTTGTATTAAAAAAAACCCCAAACAACAAACATGGCACATTGTCAATAGAGCATAAAGTGATATTTAATACCAACTTAACAGCTTTCCTACATACAGTATTATCTTTGCAAAACTACCGCTTTATCCATATTCATAATTTATTTCTACTTTGTTACAGATAGTAGTTCCGAGGAGGAAACCAGCGAAGAGGAGGAATCCAGTGGAGAGGAGGAATCAGAATACAAACCTGACTCATCAGAAGAGATGTCTGAAGAGTGTGGTTCTATGACTGGTGACAATGAATCATTGGTGCCACCTGAACAGGCTCAACTACCTCTGAGTGTGGATGGAAGTGATTCTGTAGATAGTGACTCCGAGGATAGTGATTTCGATGATAGTGAGCCAGATGAAGAGGAAATATCAAGGGACAAGGACAATAGGAACATATATGTCAGAAGGGTGACGACTTCGACAACTACCAAAACTGGACGGAAAAAAAAGTGCAGTCGGGTATACAATGCCCAACATTTTTGCCCATTCTGCCATGGTTCTTTTATCAACTTCTCTCAACACATATTTGGGAAACTACATGAAGAGAAACCTGAAGTGATACAGATTATGCAAATAAAAGTAGGGAAAGGTGACGTTGGTGACGTTGATGTGAAGCAGAAAAATGAGAAAGAAAGGAAGCATCTACTTGCATTATTACGAAAGAGAGGGGACAACCGCCACAACCACAAAGTATTGAAGAGAGAACGTGGACAGGTTATAATAGCTAGAAGAATTAGCACCGACAAAGAAGATCAATTCAGCATTGCGGAGTATGGACCATGTCCATATTGTCTTGAGTGGATCAAGCTCGATGCCATATCACGGCACCAAGTTACATGCTCAGAAAATACAGGCAGAAGGGATATATGCAACGGAAAGGGAAACTTACTACTGCAGAGCTCGATAATATCAGGGAGAATACAGGATGCAGCAAGCAGCGCATTATTAAAGGAAGTCTTCCCTATTATGCGTAATGACACCATTGGCTTGTTGGCGAGATCTGACAAATTGATCATAGGATTGGGCAACCAGTGGCTGTTGCGCAACTTGGGGAACCGGCTGATGCGTAAATACTATGTGTCGGCTGTAATGCGCCTATCAAGTAGGCTTCTACTGATGCTTAGAGAAATGGTGACACCATCAACGGGTACAGATATGGAGGATTATCTTGACCCTCAGTATTTCACGTATGTAGTAAAGGGCTCATTGAAAGTAGCCCGCCAAGATTCGACCGATGAGGAGAATCTCCAAGCCCCTTCCAATGCTCTGAAGTTGTCATATGACGTTAAACGTCTGACAAACATAAAATTGGCCAAGGCTATCCAGTCCCGAGACAAGGATAAGAAAGAAGCTGCTATGGACTTTCTACAACTAATGTCCATTGAGTGGACAACGAAGCTGGAACGCGTTCTGCTCGAAGAGAGAAAGCATGAGGACACCATGCCCTTGCCGCTGCCTAGCGATGTCATGAAATTCAGCCAGTACCTCACCCACGAAGCAGAAGCTTGTAACTTGGAGGACATGTCTTACCAAAACTTCCGGCAGATTGTCTTGTTGGTACTGGCGGCTCTTATAAGTTACAACAGAAGACGACCCGGGGAAGTACAAGCAATAAAGTAAGCAATTATATTTTCAATATTGATTATTAATTAATGCTGTAATATTACTATGTAATTTGATCCGCATGGATGTGTACCTTTACAAAGGAAACCAAATCCCTGTAACTCGAAGGTCGTGGCACAACGAATGAACAATGGGTGTGACTGGAAAAATGGAGTGCCCGCAGGCCACAGTAAAACCTCTGTAGTTGTAAGCATGGAAATCCATTTACACATTCGGATTGGAATTGAACCACATACAAGTGGTGCAAGTGCCGTAGTGTGTGACCTGCACTACACCAACGTTTACTCCTAATACCTAGCTGACCTGTGATACATGTCAAAGCTATGTAATATGCAGTACTGGTACAACTACATGCCCCCTAGACACCGTTTGAAATCCATTATCTGTTTAACAAGGTTTGGAGCATTGTCATTAATCCAGTAAACTGGTATATCACAATTGTTGAGTGGATGACCTTGTTGTTAAAAGAGGGCCAGAAAACTTAATCATTCATTCATTCCGACTATGGCACAGGGCCTAGTAGTATTCCATCCCTAGGCTTGCTTTGACCATCAAAGCACAAAAAAGAGTTAAACAAAACCCCATCAATTTAAAACATATTTCGTACTTCAACTACATGTTGACTACCTACAGTACTTGAGATGAAGCCTATCAACCTACAAACCTGTTGGGCCAAACATATTATGATTGAAGGAACTTGACAATGCTACGGAATGCTACAGTAATGAATAACATAAATCATTGAGTCGGCCTACAGTACTATAGTAACAATCTCACCTAAATGACCACCATAAGATGTACAAACACACCTAATTGGCATAGCATGTTGGTAGAGCTTTGGGTGTGAATTGTTTTGTCAATTGCAGCATTGTGTTAAAGGTATTCATATCTATGGTGTTCTGTAATTTTGACTTGTTTTGTGTTTGAATCATTATTCATGTCCTGTGTGATAAACAGATGTGTGAGTTTATAGTCATACATACATGTGTGTATTGTTGTTTTCAGTCCTCAAGGGTTCAATGTTGGGTCATACAAAAGACTATATTCTTGTTCCATGTTCAGTGCACACGATTTAGTGCATGTATTAACTTACTTAACTTGAAGAAAATTATTTTAACTTGGTACCGTGATTTCCGTAACAATGGATGATGGATACATGTTTTTAATTTTCTGGACAGTATAGCCTATCATTATCCAGCTGTGATTAAAAATGAACCATTAACCACATTTAATCAATCGATTGAATAGATGGCAAACGTGTTGCCATCTGTTGCATAAGTCCATGGTACAAAACCTCTCTATTTAAAATGGTGATACTAGCTTTTGACTGATCATCTCATCAAATTTCATCTGGGTCATACTTACTGACAATTGTCTGCTGTATATTAATTGTCATTATGGTAACGAAATAGACCAATTAATGTTTTAAGGAATTATATTAAGTGTAATGCACAATGGGGAAAAGATAATCAGTTTTTCTTAACAGTTGGCAAGGTTTCCAGTTTATGTGCATAGTGAAATATATGTACTATATCTACATCGTGTCCAACTGGAATAACAAAGGCATTGGGAGGCAACAATCTTCTATATAGTGTTGGTTATTAAAAAGACGGGACTGCAAACTCCTATGTGATGTTTGTTATTAAAAGGTCAAACATATGTAGGCATAAATATGTTTTATATCATTTCATATTACCACAGATTGTCAAGTTATTTCGCCAGGAAGACTGGAGTGGATGATGTGTCGGCAGAACTCACAGAAGAGTTAACAGGCTTCGAGAAGCAGCTTCTACTCGAGCAGGATATGATGGAAGTCAGGGGCAAGGTAATTATGCCAATCTTGTTTTGATTGATTGATTAGTTTTCTGTCTCTCTTTTAACAAGGTCATATAGAGCCACTCAAGGACTTTGGTGCACAATTTATAGGCACTGTGCTTCAGATGTCCTCACCCTTGATTTGAACCCGTAACCTTGCGATTATGAGTCCAATGCTCTACCATGCCATGTTTTCAACTACGCATATTTTTAAGTTCTTTGTTGCGCATCACAGGATTCTTCTCCATATGTCCGATACTACACACCTCCAAAAATAAGATCCATTAATTATTTTATCTTTAGTAGTAGGTATACCAACGGTACATAGTTACATACTATTTTTTCCAACTCAGTATTATTAATTGATAGATATTAAATATATCCACTGGAGTGTGAGTCCTATGTGAATGTGAGCTGTGTGAATGAATGAGCTATAAACATTCCAACAGTGACTGAATCACAAAATTAATTTTGGCCTTGAGTATATAGCAGTATTTACTCTTGACACACAGCTTGGCATGTGGTCCTAGTGGGTATATAATACAGTATATGGGAACCTTGTATAGATGAAAAAAAGAGAAAAATACATTCAATTGATCAAAGTGATTTCACCTTCCCCACCTAATTATATTTGTATTAGAGGTCAATCATCATTTTGTGAGAAATATAGCCATTCTGATTTAGGCTTACAACCAGATTATTTTTCATTTCAATACTGGTATTGAGCACACAACCAGTTATATGATCATGTATTAAAAGTTCAATGAACCCACAATGCAGCTAGCAATGTTCAACTGGTTGGTTGTCAATATGTAGGGCCACTGATTTTCAGCGATCACAAATTTTGCTCCCTGTGTATATATCTTATCTAAACAATTAACCACAAAATCAAGCTTTGGACAAACCTAAACATCACATCGTTTTTCTCAATTTACTCCGTAAGGAACACTATTTTAGTAATAACACTATATACCAAATTTTGCGAAGGCCCCAGCAAATTATTGGAAACTAAAACATTACTCGAGGCATAGTCTATTGAACGTCCATCAACTCACCGTCACACTTACCTGCGGGCTGCGGCACAATACTTCCTTCAATTTCCACCATACTTAATTCACTTAAATCTTATTCAACCAAACTCTTCAAATATTCATAAAATAGTAATGGTGATAGTATTATAACGTTACCATGATATACACCTAGACCCAAGTTTTTGAATGATAATCAAAACATTACGACAACCTCAGCATTGTCAATGCCACTTTGTGTGCATGCTTGCGCAAGCATATAACAATGCCGCAATTTTATACATGCCAAATTATTTTTCCTAGTACGGGAAGGGCCACGATACGATACGGTAACAGCCATGTGATTGGTTATTAGTATGTATATTATACTATCACAGAGATAGAGGGTATTTGGCAATGATGGCCCTTCCTGTGATGGGAATAAAAATATCACAGCCTGCACAGTATATAATTATATTACTGCATGCAAGCAAGTGTACAGTAAATTATACAGTGTATCTAGGTCAGACCAGGGAGTTGTTATTTAATAGACAATGCCGTCACATTGGTGTTCTGTGAAATCACACACACAAAGATGAAAACAAAGAACATATACCAGTTGCGATTGTACTATACCGGTTCTGACTGAAAGATATCGGGTTTTAATGACACTACTGGTAGTGAGTTAAAATATTATTTCACATGTACTGTATATACCGGTATTCGAACAACAGGTGATAATTACCGGTATATATCTCACAACCCTATTTTGATCCTTATTTACTTTAGATAACTAATATGCCAAATGCATTCTTACATTAAAAGTGGGCTAGACTAATTCCACCACATTTATGCTTTACTGTAGATGTGCTCGAACTGTATGTCAGTATATGATGCATTGTGGGGTTAGTATTGTCTATCACATGTAACATGTGTATGACGCATTGTGGGGTTAGTATTGTATATCACATGTAACATGTGTATGATGCATTGTGGGGTTAGTATTGTATATCACATGTAACATGTGTATGACGCATTGTGGGGTTAGTATTGTCTATCACATGTAATATGTGTATGATGCATTGTGGGGTTAGTATTGTATATCACATGTAATATGTGTATGATGCATTGTGGGGTTAGTATTGTCTATCACATGTAACATGTGTATGATGCATTGTGGGGTTAGTATTGTATATCACATGTAACATGTGTATGGCGCATTGTGGGGTTAGTATTGTCTATCACATGTAATATGTGTATGATGCATTGTGGGTTAGTATTGTCTATCACATGTAACATGTGTATGACGCATTGTGGGGTTAGTATTGTATATCACATATAACCTGTGTATGATGCATTGTGGGGTTTGTATTGTATATCACATGTAACATGTGTATGATGCATTGTGGGGTTAGTATTGTATATCACATGTAACATGTATGATGCATTGTGGGGTTAGTATTGTCTATCACATGTAATATGTGTATGATGCATTATGTGTATGATGCATTATGGGGTTAGTATAATACACATCAGATATATCATGTGTATGATGCATTATGGGGTTAGTATAATACACATCAGATCTATCATGTGTATGATGCATTGTGGGGTTAGTATATATCAGATCTAACTGGTAAGTTGGAAAGCCAGGTCATTTGGACTGTAAATTCCTGAGTCAGTATACCAGGATCTGGAATTTTGTGTAATGGTGGAATTATCAGCATGTACTGTACCAACCACATCACATGATGTTTACACATTTTTTTGCCCAAGCGTATTATGAACATACATGTACCAAAAGCAGAACACAAGATTACAAAAAATATCTCAATCATTTTCTTTATTATAGTTGTGTTGCACACTTCCATTTTTCTTCTCTTTTCAGTGTGGTAAATTTGTTCCATTAATTGTACCTGCTTACATAAAGCCATCCTTACACTACATTGTGAACAGTGAAGTTAGAAGTGAGGCAGGAATATCATCCGAAAACAACTATATATTTGCCAGCAACAGTAAGTATTCTGCTTCAAATTGTAATGTTCTCTGAATTATCAGAAGATATGTTAATGGAAAAGATTGACGATCAATCATGTACTAAATGAGTTTGCAAATTATGTTCATATAGTACTGTATGTAACTTGTACCCTGGGTATAGTCAACTAATTATGGTAAAAATAATTAAGTTGTATTATGTGGTTTGGTGAGTGCTTGATTTGTTTTTCATGTTATAGATACATTTGTCTCCCCATATTGTCAGGTACATGACTGATCAAAAGTTCCTTTTGGTATAGCCATATCGATAATGACTGACACATTTTAGATGTACTGCATTCTTGTTTGATGATCGGTATGATGAAGAAACTAATGATTCAACACTGCCAAATGGAATTTTAAGTCATTGCGTGAAAACGAGCCACTGCCACTTCCATAAAATGTCAATAAAGTTAGTACTTATTTGAAAAACTTAGCTGTTACCAATGAATATTTTCAGGTCATTGCCTTCTTCATTATACATTGTTAAGGATTAAAGGTACTAGGGATGATGGTCTATTTGTGCACTGGATATCCTGTTTGACCAGACTATAAGCCGACCGTAGTTTGTTGACAAGTACAGTAGGCCCCTATTCAAGTATTGGTTATGAGAGAAGTGTCAAAGTACATGCATTGGTTTAACTTTTAATATACTTTCTGTTTCTGTTGAATACTCGTTAGGCCCTTGTGGGTAACACAATGAGGATAAGGTAGTACGCAGCACTGTAGTGCTAGTAAAAATGAGTGTGCAATATAGTTCTGAACACTCCCAGGCTAATGATCTTCCTGCCATCTGTTTAAAGTGCATCCTAGTCTCTTAGCTCTAGAGTAGAAACTGTTTTGATATTGTTTGCGATATTGGAATATGGATATAGCGTCCCTTTCTTCTTGGTGTAAGTGTGGGTTGGTTCTGCTCGGTACGGCAACCACACTGTTAATAACTTAGTAGAAGAGCATATGTGACCCAACGCATCAAAACCCGGAACATGTCGCAAAATCTCATTTTAAGGAAACAACTATCTATAAGTAAATATATCTGGGAAAAAATGTTAAGAGTAATATTATTTTTATTTGATAAATTAAATCGGAATATACTTTTGTTTCTTTTTTTGGAGAAATATACTTTTGTGGAATTATTATTTTTACCAAAAAGGACCATTTATTGAATATTTTTTCTCAAAATGACGTCACATCCTGAATATGGTTACCATGGAAACCAACAGGGAAAAATATTCCAAAAGTATTTTTTGGATGCAATTTTTTTTACAAAATGTAATATATTGACTTAAAAAATATATATATGGCGTTATTTAATGGTTTTATATTATAAAATTGCCTAAAAACAAAATTTTAGAAGTGCATTTTCTCACAATAGAGTTTTCTCACAGGAAACATTCTTATATTCATAAAATTTTCCATATTTTGAAAAGTATATACCCGAGTAACATAATTTTAGTACCGTTTTAAAGCTTAATTCTGGTTCTTTCACATGGAATGTATAGCTCCATTTCCAACTGTTTCGACATGTTCCCGGTTTTGATGTATCGGGTCACATATATAGCCTTTTAAAAGGTGGAAAGTCAATCAAGTATATTCACTATGCATGCTAATTATACAATCGTGGCTTGGAATATCACTATGCATGCTAATTATACAATCGTGGCTTGGAATATGGTCGTGTGTGAATGAGGGGAAATGGGTTGTGGGTAGGTCGGGGTGTGTTTGAGAGGGGGATACTTGTTAGTTGAGGGGTATATGTTTGAGAGTGGTTGTTTTGTACGTCTATTACAATACAAAAGATACATTAAAATAAAAAGTATGGCCTAGCCAGGCCTACTGTATTAAAGTGTATTAACGTTAGGCCTATGTGTTGCCTAGCATATACTTCACTGTGTTAGGCTAGTAGTAGTACTGTTACTTCGAAGTTCGTACGTTTACTCAGTCTCATTTTCAGTTCTTTAATTGTAATGTAGCAGAGCCTAGCCTTGGCCTACTTGTGAATGAACCTGTTGATATTGTTTAACGTTACTGATTACAGAACATGTCGCGAAATGATAGTCGAAATACATGTTCGGCTTTGTTGTATTTTAATCCTGCTTTTGCGGGACACGGTGTGGTAAAATGAGCAGGATTGTACATTGGTTAGGCTACGGCGTTCACCGTTGTACGTATCGCGGAGTAGCTCGCTACAAATTACGGCTATGAGTTTTGAAGTCACCCCTAATTTCCCTTTATATTTTGTTACAAATAGATATTCATAGTTAAAAACGTTTATTACTCTATCCAATTTTAATTTGTTTCCTTCATAGGATCCGGGGTTATCCGAGGAGGGTACGCAATGGTCGTAATGACCGATGCCGCGGACCTCCAAAAGCCAGAGAGGATCAGGTCCACAAATATGAGAAGATTCATGGCTACCATGACTCAGGTCAGTCTGCTTCCAACAATTATATATGTTTTTGAATCTATTAACTGATGTTCTTCATTGAATAATACATTACTTTCAAACCCAAATGTACTCATGTACATTCTTCCAGACATTTTAGTCATTAGATTTTGTTACCATGCAAGTCTTTTAATGTTGAACGGTCTCGACTGATCGCCATAAATGGTAAAGCATCTGCCATCCAGTTGAGAAATCGGAGTTCGAGGCTGTGATCGAGTGTTACCGATTTATGCTGCGTCAAACGGGGTCTACCCGATATTCATGTACAGTCCGATATTCACATGGTTCATTGTTCATACGGTTCGTTATTCATAACACACATTTGTTTTTAAAAAGGGTTTGTAATTCATAATCGGGAAAACCGTTCGTTGTTCATATTAAAAGGGTTAATAATTCATATGGTCCGCTATTCATAATAAAATAAGGGTTTGTAATTGATAATATGGAAAACAGTTCGCTATTCATAGTAGAAAAGGGTGCGTTATTTATAATAGATGAATAGGTTCATTATTCATAATAGAAAAACGACCTGTTATTCATAATCGAACCAAAGGTTCGTTGTTCATACTAAAACGTACCTATTATTCTTACAGGAATAACAGGTCCGTTGTTCATATTAGAAGAAAAGATTCATGAATTATGAACCGTCTGATTTTTCAAAATTGGGGATTCCCCAAGTAGCAGGTATAGGCCTATTGATACAATCAATAATTACCTCTATATTAGCATAAAAAAGGTACCATTTGGTAAGCCTTCTTTGACCAGGTCATCGGTTATAATCCAATTTAAACTTTCTGTCCCTATAATATCATTATGTCGACAATGTTATTATTTTCACAATTTATCAATTTATTTCAATAATTCATAGCTCTACAACCTTCAACTGACAATTTCTTATTAGTTGATGGGGGTTTGTATTTTTTTTATTGTTTTAGATCATCTACAATATTTAATATAGATACAATTACTTTATTTAATTTTTTACATATGTCTGTCCCTATTATGTGATTATTGATTAGGCCTATAGACAGTAACCAGATGTTAAAATGTAAAGTTGCTATAAACAATTAAAATATGCGATAAACTACGTTACATTTAGAAAATGTTAATGCTGATATCTCTGACAACCTATAACCATGATTAAACATATAATGTGATCAGGTTTAAGTCATATAAATTACTTAACTAACCTCAACTGACAACATCACACTTGTAAGTCTCACTGGAATTGCATGACACAGTCATCTGAGCATCTGGCTACACAGTTGTGTCATGCATGGCAAGGACTTTAAAAATGGTACATGCTGCCTTTTCAATTCATGCTCGAGCACTAAAGTTTCGGAGCATGAACAACAATCCAGGAAAAAAATATTAGGATATCGCACTCTTAAAACCCCCGGGTTAAGAAATGAGATGCTAAACACAATCAATCAATCCAATGAAACTGAAATTATGAAACGGCTTCAGTTAATTGTTCAGTTATTGTATATTGAAATTTAACATGTTATTATAAAAAGGCTAACGTGGAGATGTCTCTGTTATCTGTGATCTTGATATCTGTAGGTCGATGTAAAAGTAGAAAAAATGCTTTTTCAATACGCTCCTCGCTGCACAAAAGTTATATCGGTACGTATACTCTCGATATACAAAGCTTTTTATGACGGGCTTAATTTGGGGAATGAACATGCAGTCGAGAAAACGTAAAAAAAATCCAAAAAACAGTGATTTCATTGCGCTTGCCTGTGAACTATCATACGTATGGGAACGGGTAAGTACTAATCGTGCGCCCCAGGGCCTATAAAATATCATACGTACGCGTAGGTTTCGCTTCAGTGATACAGTATGCGCATATACGAAGTACGGTACTTAATACACTGTGTGTTACAGCAGCATTGTATTTTTAGTTTGTTACTGCAACCGTTAGTAGGGCCACTGATTTTCCTTGGCAAAAATATAAATATTCTGTTCTCATGTTTACTAACTCCATGAAATTCCATGCATCATGTTGAATATTTCAGTGTTTTTATGTGGCATTATAAATTAAACACTGATTCCCATAGAAATAACAACACACATACATGTCTGCTTTATTATTGTTGACCTCTCACCCATATTTTGGATGTTGTAGAATAAAAAGTAAATATGGATGAGTTTGTTTTTAATGCAATGGTGGAAGGAATTTAGTCACACAGCTTTGTTATGTTGTTTTCAATAACAATTGTTAGGACTTGCCAACTTTAGCATTTGGTTCTTAATATTATCAATATTCTGTGTTTCTCCCTAACTCTGTGGGAAGGGAATTTGTTGATGGTTGTACTGATATTCAGCATGTTGCCAGTGTCACAACAACATTACACATGAAATCACATACTGAGCTGGAATGAAACGCACTATTCATTGACTGAAAATTGTATGGGATTTATCATTGGTGAGTGGTGATGTCTTACCGACACCCTGCTTAGAACACAAAATTCACAATTCTATCACCACAACATTAACAAAACTGTTGTTTACCATCACAATTTTCGCACGTGGTGGGGGTATGCAGCTAGTGATTGAAAATTTGTCAAACTGTTGTACATATATATTTTATATTACAGGGATTAAATATATCCCCTCAGCAGCAACAGTGGGTGGTTGATCATATGGGTCATACACTTGATGTCCACCACATCCACTACCGAGCCACAATGGATATCATTGAGCGAGTTGACATCACAAAAGTCCTCTTAATGATGGACATGGGGAAAATTTCCAGTTTAAAAGGCAAGAAGCTTCAAGAAATACAGTTTGAAGGTAGGTTTTGAGATTCAGATTTAAATACACTTCTTGTGTCCTGAATATATGGTACAGTACATTGGAATGAAAATAAGGTACACTACAGGATTGTGCCGGTGTATGCGCGTAGGACACAGATTGACTATATCAACATTGGCTGAAATTTAGGTGTGTGCATTTGGTTCACTAATCTGTCCAGTCCACTGATCTGTCAGATGTAGATCTAAGTGGTGCGCCACCATGCTTGGTACATAGCGTATTTTTTGAAAAATGAAATGTTCTTAGACGCAACATTTTACCCAAATTAAAGTCAACTTTGTATTCATGAATTTAGATTTGTGACTTGCATTATCTATTTGAACTTTTGTTTGGAACTTTCCTATTGAAAACTTTTTCTTAGCGCATGTGCACTCGTACTTAAATGCAAGCCAAAAAAACTGGACGAGTATGTTTTGTACCCCTGATTCATCCAATTTGCTAAGCCCGCACAACATTTTTTATACAACCACAAATTTATGTTGCACATGTGTTGTGTGGTATACAGTG
>JAODAI010018575.1:0-12819 GCA_027575025.1 Scotoplanes globosa | reverse complement strand
ATAGGGCTAAATGTAACAGACTATATATCATTAATATCACATTGCGATTTGGGACCAATATTAGCATAGTAACATGATTTTTACCCCCAGAAAAATAAAATAAATAAATTTCTCTCCTGAGCATTTTTCAGGAGCGCCTTAGAGCGCGATCGCGCCGACGCTCCTTATAAATGACGATCTGACATTTTAAATATGATAGATTGATGGATTATATTATTTATTGATAATGGTAGAATTGATGAGCATGAGGAGGGAGTCTGTAATGTGTGTGACAAATCTTCAAGCTCAGACACTTCGGATACCTGATGCTAAAATGGGCAGAATAATAATCTGTTCATGGTTTTGATAAGTTGAAGTTTGATGATTTGTTTACGCTGTCTGATTATTCTAGTACCAGAGGTAAGGAGGATTCCAGGTTAGATGTTAGGAAGTTTTCCTTCTCTCAGTAGAGTTGTTGACGAGTGGAATGGCTTGCCAGAGTCATTGGTTTGCGTAGCTAGTGTCAATGCCTTTAAGAATTGTCTTTGATAGATATTTTTGTGACTGTGGATGGGTTTAGGTTGTCCACTGAGTGGTGGAGGTTCAGAATCATAGAGGACTATGTTCTCGCTGATCCTTTCTTATATAACTTAACTAAATACTAGATTCCATGTAGAGTTAATAATCAGATTGAGGTGTATATTCAAATCTAGAATACAGGTGTTTGGTCATAATCATAAATTTGGGCTGAAAGAGCTGATTTGATAGATTGTTGTACCATTTTGGTTTAATTGTGACATACACAGGACTTTTTCAGAGTTGTCTAACATGTTGGATTAATTGTCAAATACACAGCCCCTTTTCAGAGTGGGTAACATTTTAGTTTTAATAGTCAAATACACAGTCCCCTTTTCTGAGCTGCGTAATATTTTGGTTTAATTGTGACATGCACAGCCCTTTTTCAGAGTTGCATCAGTCTTCTACGCTGAATATCAGTGATACTCAATTAGCGGAGTCATCTCACATATGTGACAGCCACCACAAGAGGGCTGAAAACTATAAAAAATCACATTTAGATGTTTTCATAGTTTGGAAATGAGTACAACTTAAGATTTCAAATAACACCATGAAACTTGTGATCGAAAGGTCATGATTTTGTTTATAGAGTGTTTCTATATTGCAGCGACTCTACCTGGTATATCAAAGGATGTGGGTGGTTCATATAACCTTGGCGTTCAAAAGGACCGGGATATATATAGTAGTGGTGGTGGGGAGTGTGGTAGTGGTGGTGATGTGGGGGTAAGTGGGTGGGATGGTGGGTAAGATGGGATGTCTGATCACGTTGGGTGATGCAATGAATGTTTAAGCTTTGCATTATGTTATTACTTTTCATCGTTCTATTTTGCATTTTCTTAACGTAAGGGAGTGCATCTTCAATAAGCGCATTAGAGTTTTTTGATGCACTTCCTTTCACAACTTATTATTCACATTCTATTATCATAATTTATTTAATCACATGATTTACTGATATTGTGATATCTTGTAGAGAAACAATAACTATACAAATATATTGCCCAAATTATCTATTTCGGAGGTGAACCTCTTCCTATCTCTAAAATGAAGATAGTCAATATAATACCCGATCCGCCCGTGATGTATCACACTGTATGCGATATGACAGTCCCTTTAAAAGTAAGTATCACCCGACCCTGGACATCCATGCCTGTAATTGATAGCTCTAACTGACATGAGCTCTGTTAACTATTGATGTTCAGGGATGGAATTAAATGGAGGCCACAGGTATTTTAGGCAATGGCCTTGGTGCCCTTCAGAATGGCACATTTTCCAAGGCCATTTGGCCTTCGTTTCCTCCCTTAGAAAACAAAACTCCTGTATCTAGCTCACACTAACTATTGAATTTGGCCTTGGTGCCCTTTACAATCCATAATTGTGCCCTCTAAACCTGAATAAATTGGCCTTGCCCTGCAGGCCTGAATTACCAGAATATCTTTTTCACTTACTTTGATCAACTGTGTCGCCCATTTCCTCCAGGAATATTTAAACACAGTTCATCGAATGCCAAAGCTTACCTGGCCGAATTGACCCCTAAGGATGACCGGCCCAAGGTGTTTGGTCAATTCAACGCCATCTCCAGCGTAGGGTTCATCATAGGTCCAGTCTGCGGGGGCTATCTGGGAGAGGGACCGGACGGAAACTGGAGGGTCTCGTTCATCACGGCAGCAATCTTCCTGCTGAATGCCGGTAAGTGTTTGTTTATCTATTATATTTCACAGCACTATTTGGTGCCATCTATCTAGACAACTATTCAGAGGCACGGTACAATTATTACTCCCAGAGAGGTGAGTTGACTCAGCGGTAGAGTGCTTGATTGGTAATATAACAGTCCTGGCATCAATCACCCTCTTGGTCCTTTCAGGGTCCTTGCACACCATTGTGAATTAACAAATAGTTCTAGCTATAATTAATCCTCGCCTCCATTTCAGCCTTTAGGGGAAAATGGCCAAAGACTGATACATGGATTCGTCCATCATAGGTGGACGTTAAATGACTGCCTTGGAAGCAGGATTCGGGATTCTTTGGGATTTGAGAGTTAGCAATATAGCTCTCACTGGGGTCACGTCTTACTCGTTATATCTGTTCCACCTGTCAAACAGAGCAGGATGAAAGTCTGGCGACCATCCATGATCATCACGGTACAGGGTTAATTCGGCTTCCCTAACTGATATAGTTAATTCGGCTTCCTTACCACTAGTTTGGCTACTAAACTATAGGCCTAACTATAAGCTCAGTCATTGATGAACTCATCGAAGCCACACTTGCGCAGCTCCACGAAACGGCCGCTAAATCAACACCAATTTGACATGGATTCACATCGATTCACCTGGTAATAGTGTAGGTTACCATATGATTTTATAGGGTGATGCAAATTAAGTAGGATAAAGTGCCTTGTGCAAGGACACATGCCACAGCAAGCAGCACTGGCATTCGAGTCTGCAATCTCACGAGCCCATATTGCCTGCCCTAATGACAGGACCACTTTGGCTTCTCAGATATATTGTTACATATGTCACCCAACGAATCAAAACCGGGAACATGTCGAAGAATTTCATTTCGATGAAATAGCCAAAGGAGTTACGTTGCAATCGAGTCCCCCAAATCGGGACTTGATTCAAGTCATTTATAATTCTGACTGGAGTCGAGTCAAAGTCATATTCGGTTTGAATAGATTAAAAATTTGAGTCAAGTCATTTAAAATTCTGACAACTTGAGTCAAGTCATTTAATTCAGTCCCAGTCATTTGGCTTCATTGATCCTCGACTAGGAAAAAATTCCAAGGACGGCGCTATTAAACTGGAAGGTTAGAAATGAGCCGTTAAACACAACCAACCAAAATCTTGAATCCATAACACATTATACTTACCTTCTATCCCTCCCATATTATAACAAATAGTATGACCTCATACAACTGACATATATCTTCTAAACGTATCAGTGACTAAACTAAGCCTTTTATATTGCAAATGATCCAAATTTAATAAAACACTCACAAAATAATCCCCCAAAAAAATTTGCCAAAAGTTTCCGACTTGGTCGTTGCAAAGTCAGGAATGATTAGATTATATCATAGGGTGGTGTAGTGGTATTGGTTCCAGTGTGTGGTCACGTGACATGGAGATATGACATCATGGGGCCTGATGCCAAAAGTTTACTAGATATAGGTCATACTATTTGCTATAATATGGGATAGAAGGTAAGTATAATGTTTATATGTGATCGTCCACGACGAAAGGGCTGTAAAGTCGCAACTTGTCATTTCGAGTTATAGCCCAAAACGTGTTGAAAAGTCATAATATGGTGATTTTATGTTTTTGGTGGAAATGCAATCTGTACACCTTTGTCAATCATTCTGAAAAAAAATTACAGCGATATTTCAATCCTAAGTATGGATTTGGGGCGCTATATTACCCACACTATATATCGGTACTATATGCAAGCTGAGTATCACCTTAATACGACATAGTAGGCCTACGAATCTTCAGACGTTCCATTAATTAGACACAAGTGTCACGTGACACACATACATACACACCCGTACACACATGATTACCCTTAATACACTAATTGTTTTTGAGGGCGCTATATGTCCTTTTTTGGCCAAATGTCATAACAAATTGTAAGGACTTCGCCTGTACATTGTAAATTAGCCTAGCCTATCAATGTTACACATAAAAGCCTGCCCACTCATTATAATGTGAGGTATCATCGTTAAATCAATAGGTTTCCTAACAGACTTATATTGTATATTAGTGACTGGCCGGTGCTTTATTCATAAAATACCGATAGGCTAGGCTATTTTACAATGTAATCACCATGCACTTTGCATGTTTCTTATTTATTTATCTGTTGTTTTCTCCAGTGATTGAGCAGCTTCCGATGGACCTAAAAGAACGATTCACAGAAATGAGAGAAATGGACCTCCAAGTACAGAGTAAGAAATACATAATTTATCAAGTACATGTAGCTTGATTTCTCATTGATACCCACGCTGTGGAAGATGATGTGCACTAGATAATATTGATGTGGAAATAGCCAAGGAAACAATAATAATCGGCCAGGAAGGCTTATGTAATATTACAACTCTAAGCGACTTACCGAAGTGGGATATGCAAAGGCTCTGAAATTATAATCCAATTCATATTTGATGGATTTTTTAATTTTATAAAGTTGTTCGCATTGTGATAAATCTCAGATAAAAACACACTTACTAGGCCCGACTCGGGATTCAAACCCATGGATCTCCCAACTGCTGAGCTCCACAGCTCTTCGAGAGCCACTTGACCTTAACCGTTTGGCCACAGCACTGGTTAACATGTTGATATTTAGTTCCCAATGGCCTAGAGATGTTGAAATTTGGTTACCTGCTGGATTCTATGATCGAGTGATCTTGAATTTATTTACAGAGTTCTGTTGTATCACTTGGATACCAGCTTCCCGCTTGTTTCCATGATATTATGACGTTCCAAAGTTATGATAATCCAGTGGGTCTAGCTCTGGGTGTCTCTATTATCTTGGTTGTTAGAAAAAGGTCCATCAATTATATCAATAGTGAAACGTTGGTCAATTCTTGTTGCATTGATAAGGTTAACAATTAAAATTTCCTTCTTTAATCACGCATCTCTCTTTCGAAACTTGTGATATGGTGAAAATCTCAAAACAACAAGATCATTGGAATTTACTCTTTGTTTCTTATTTCAGATGCTATCGATAGTTTAGATGACAAAAAGAAGAAGTTCTTTGAATCCACGGCATCCAAGAAATTAAAACCTGAAGTGAAGCAGCAACAGTTTGAACATCTCAGAAAGGTGAGTATATAATCATGCTGTGTTGTGCTTCAGTGTTAATAGACTGCGGAGCATAAGTATCATTATTTGGGTGAATCTCCTCTGAAAAATCCCCCCCCCCTCCCAATATTTATTGTTTTATATATTTTTTATTGTATTCCTGGTCTTATGCGTCAAATAACGTTGTTCGGTATATATGTCAAATTGTATAGTATAATAAAACGCCTTTCAATAATAGTTTAGTAATTTAGTCATAGAAAATCTCCATTTTTATCAAAAATCCCTCCCCCCATACTTTGTCACTTTTTAATTTCTGGTGACAACATTGTTGTAGACATGAGTCAAGTGACAAGATTGGAGTATGGAAATATATAGCCATATTACTGTTGTCTTATTGTTTGATGCTATCATCGGTGTGATCGCCCGGAAGTGATTAACAACTCATTGATCGGCAGAGATGACAGTCAGTGCTACCTTCAATATTGAAATGAAGCCTAAGTAACTAATCAAACCGCAAATAAGTATTTTAAGAAAAAAATGTTCTATTAAAGATAAAAATTAAAGACCTGAAGCCTGAATTATCATAATTTATTTCACTGAAACACATTCAATTTCATGACAAAATTGATAGAAGCAACAGAAATCAGAACGTATGTTCCATGTCGAGCCAATACTTAATTAACTGATAGGCTTAATTAATATTACAAATAATTTGTTTCTCCTTTGATATCTGTTTCCTCAGGAATACTACAAAGTACTAGAAGAGGCAGATGAGAAAGTCCAGCTGGCTAATCAGATTTATGATTTGGTAAGTATCACATTTAGATTGATATCTTGACATGTATACATATTACTTAATCTGAGATATCCTGTCCCTTTATGAGGGACCACAGTGGAAACAAGTCCTCCGAAACTTTACTGTGTTATCCCTGCACTTTGTAATTTATGTATCTCATGTGTTTATGTATTTTTGTGCAAATAAATTCAAATCGGAACCAGAGTCGGGTTTTAGTGATGTTTATCTGACAGGTAAGCTTAGTAGATAGAGTGTCGTATGTGTAGTGATTTCTAATGGCTGTAGCTGGTGTATCAAAGTCTTTGGGTGGACAATATGACCTCTCTGTTGAAAAGGGCTAAAAAACATAATGAATCAACCAAAGAGTCTGAGTCATTGACTCGGGTCACTTTGTTAATTTAATGGAATATATATTCCAATCTCATTTTGAAATTTAGTGACTCGAGTCATGGATGTTATAGGACTGCTTTAAAGATTAGTGATTCTTATATTACTTTTCTCCATTTCAGGTTGAACGGTACCTGAGAAAGTTGGACCAAGAAGTAAATAGATTTAAAATGGAGTTAGAAGCCGACCATGCTGGCATCACGGAAGTATTAGAAAGAAGTAGGTCATTCTGTAGTTCTAATTCAATTAATTAAGTGTCTTTAACTGGTTTTGGTTTCAGGAATCCACGAGGAAATCCTGTGACCATGCTCCTGGGTATACTTAAAATCGTAATTGAAGAATCATAGCATTAATAAACCTTGCAAGCAATAAACCTTGCAAGCAATAAACCTTGCAAGCAATAAACCTTGCAAGCAATAAACCTTGCGCAAAATCGTAATATGTGTCTGCAAATTATTGTCACTAAGTAAGTCTCGACCTACTACTTACTGACTGGTATATTAATAGTTTTGGTTGATTCCCTATAATATAACCTTATTGTTGAATAAAGTCAAGTGACTGTAGTGACTATATATATATATTATAGTACCCTTTTAATATAGCATAGAAAAATATTTTTATGGCTAGTATTCGTTGTACCTAAGGCAAATAATTATTTCATGCTTCATAACCTTGTCAAAATATTTTGATGGCTCTTTATAACACTTCTAGTTGAAAAGAGCCATGCAGGAAACTTTAGGAGTTCAGTCAATCCTGAACAAAATAAAAATTAAATGAATACTAATTGATTTTAATGAAGGACCGGGTCATTATTTATTTATTGTCTCTTTTTTATGCAGCAGTGAATCATCAACATTCTCAAAGAGATGTTTTGGTTCTTTCCGAAGCAGAGTTATCCCTACTCATTAGTATTTGTTGTACCTATAAAGGCAAATAATTATTTCATGTTTCATAACCTTGTCAATTAAAAAATAGTAGCATGTTTATATACAGTGATACATACCATGAAAAACATATTCTGAGCCAATGTTTGATATTTAAATTTCCAAATTATATTTCAACAATATCAGAAAAGTATATTTGTAATTGCATAATATCAAAGAAATAACTGACAAGGTTAATTTCCAGCCAATGTTGCACAGAACAACTAAACTGACCAACCGGCCCAAGTCCTATCCCTACAAACAAGTTATGTAACATGTTTATGGCATCCACGTAACAGTATACGTAACAGAAACGTAACTCGTTGTACCTAAAGCAAATGCTTATTTAAAGTTGTGATTAATAACAGGACATCATGCTTCATAACCTTGACGATTAAAAATTAGTAGCCTGTTTATATACAGTGATACATACCATGAAAAACATATTCTGAGTCAATGTTTGAATTTCAGTTTCCAAATTATATTTCAACATCAGAAAAATATATTTTTGCAATTACATAATCAAATGGCGATAAATAATTATTATAAGAAGAAGTGAAATGAGGTTGAGGCGATATCAAAGAAATAACTGACAAGGTTAATTTTCAGCCAATGTTGCACAGAATATGAACCGTCCCAAGTCCTATCCCTACAAACATGTTACGTAACATGTTCATGACATCCACGTAAAAGTATACGTAACAGAAACATAACTCTGTAGACGGTCAGTTGTGTATCAGCTCAGTAACCAGTTTACATAGTTTAGTTACATAATTGTTACCTAGCTATTACCTAACTGTTTTGTAAATACGATGTAACCA
This sequence comes from Scotoplanes globosa, assembly GCA_027575025.1. Classification (NCBI taxonomy): domain Eukaryota; kingdom Metazoa; phylum Echinodermata; class Holothuroidea; order Elasipodida; family Elpidiidae; genus Scotoplanes; species Scotoplanes globosa. The sequence continues at coordinate 4,550 of JAODAI010018575.1, read as the reverse complement.
CATTACGTACCATGTTACATACTTTTTACTTAACAGTTTAGTAATAGTTTGCCTATATTTACGTATTTACGTATATTTACTGAGCTGATACATAACTGAACGTCCACAGAGTTGCAATGCATATATTTTTTTACAGAACTGATACATATTTGTTACGTAAAAAGTTATTAGGGATGTTATTTGCACACAATGAATAACTATCAAACCAAACTAAGTCATGCCTGTAGATGTCCTACATGAAGATCAACCCACCAGGCCAAGTCACATTAAACTCTATACAAAGTCAATGTACTGGAGGTCAGATTTTGACTTGTTCTTATTTGTCTTCTGTTGCCTGCCTATATTATAACCAAACTAAGTCATTACCTGTCTATATTATTATTTTCCCCCCAAATGCTTCCTGGTATAGGTTATTCCCCAAAACGGCAAACGTGATTATCATTATCAACTAAACAATGTATTCTGAAGTCATAGTTCCATAATATTTTGTCATTCTTTTCCAGATATTTTCACTACTAATTGTCTCTTTTCCTTCCCAGGATCATTGGAGCTTGACCGCCCACCCAAGACAATCAGTAACAAAGCGGAAAGTGAGTGGTTTCATTGCGCTGGTCATTATATATGATGCAAATCTATTACACATTATACTTATCCTCCATCTTATATCTTAATTTAGTATGACCTATACAACTGACCTATATCTAGCAAACTTTTGACATGAGAAATGAGGTCAAAGAGGGTAAGTATAATGCTACATAGATTCAATAACCACGTTATATTCTTAGAATCTCTATGATTGCCGACCATAGTGAAAGCTGAGTGTCAACCTGTTTTTCTTTTGTCACAATTGCTTCAGGAGTAGATGGGAACCTGAAAGATGATACGTGTCAACTGGCACTTGTATAGCAGCCCCTTGGGCCCATATGTGATGCACCATGGCGGGTCAGGTATTATGTCGGTCCTTGGTCATATTGAGATATTAGTGTAAAACAAAGGGGGGCCCATTAGCTTTTTTACAGAATTATGTTTGTTTTGAGTGATTTTTAATGTAGTATTCGGCAGCTTGTACGCAAGCAGTTGGGGACGGGTGTTATGAAAACACCGACCTTGAAAGCACAGACCCTTTTTTTAAAAACGGCAATGATACAAGGTCTGTGTTTTTGAGATTTGTAAAGTTTTGGTAAATGGTTCAGAAACTAACGTTACATGGTCAGTTTACTGGTAATATTTTGAAGATAATTATCAATCATTTTAAATGATTGTCTGCCAAATGTCCACTCTAATGGCGGAATTTAGTTCGTTCTTGAAATGACATTTTTTTAGTGTTTTTGTGAACCATCCGCTGTTTATATGCACCTTTATGTGTATTAAAAGAAATCTAGGGTCTGAATTGTATTGATTGAATCTTGTCATATATTCCATTGCACATATATCTCCAAATTAATAATGCTGACATAATACTCGATCTGACGTGGTGCATCACATATACTGTATGTGTGGGTCAGACGAGATTACCAATGACTAGCGGCGATATTTTAACAGCCCTGACAAAGATCGATATATTTTGTGGTTTGTGATACTAGTTACATGCAAAGGCCAGGTAATACTGTATCTATCAATTTTACTATTCGTTGTTTTCAGATGATCAAGGCAAACGAGGCGGCGTTGTCCCGGATCAAAGCCGACGGACAAGTCGTCAGCCCCAACGTGTATTTCATGAAACAGACGGTGGGCAACGCGTGCGGCTCGGTGGGTCTGCTCCATGCACTGATGAATGTACAGGACAAGATAACGCTTGGTATGTACAGTACCACTGAAAATCTAAGATTATCTGCCGAAATACCAAATTCACTTCATAGACGTATACTTACCCTAACAACATCCTTAATGCCACTCCTAATCTACTCCCCATAACATAGAGAACATTACACACCCTAGACTCCCCTATCGGCCTCACGATCTCCTAGGCCCCGCCTCCTAGGCCCCACCGGTCGGCCTTGGCCTACATACCCAGATCTGCACCCAATTCAATCAATCAATGAATCCTGCAATTTGCCTATATTTGGATTGGTTGTCTGCAGGAATGCATGGGCCCTTACATTTGCAATATATTAATAAGATTATTAATAATTTAGCTTCACCCTTTCACCCATATTTTCCTTCCGCAGGCCTCGATTGACGGCGCCATCACATTCAAACTCATAGCCGCTGATGTGGACAAAGTCAAACCATCTGAAGTCGAGGTAATTATTTAATATAAAACGTTGGTGTTGCTTTATTTCCAAATTGTGTTTTATATGAAAAAGTGTAGCCTAAATAATCTTGATATCTTCCCACCCTCCCCCATTGTAATAATTTTGTTGCAATTTATTGTTAAAAATGGCAGCTTACTCAATTCATAGCATGTGTTGCATATTGCTGTTTGCTCATCTAACGTTAACTTTGTTATAACTTTTCATGTACATGTGATGCACCACACCAGATATCACGTCGGGTCTTGGTCATCATGCCAAGTCGACTTGCACAATACAAGTTACCGTTAACATGAACTGACGTGTCTACTTCCGTGACACGAGCTGACGTGATTTGGCGTTCGTTCATTAATCGTCAATGCCTACACGATTGTTCCGGCTGTGGAGTGTACGAGGTCACCACCGCTGACAATACCACCATGCGATTGGCTAACTTATTTCCAAAATATCATTGCATTGACGGACACTGTCGCGCAATGTAGGCGTGCTCTCAATAATTAGTTTGGTTTGGTTGTATGGACAGTGGCAACTGAACAGCGAATGCAGGGCGTGTGTAATATTACCCAGAATGCTAGTTTACGACGAGTCATCTGCTTAGCACGAATATTGAAGTGGTAATTCCAGGATGTGCATCGTCCTCTCAGTATATGGGTCCTTTTTTTTATTCGGGTACCAATGCGTGACATGCATAAATGAGGACAAATTTCACAAATACCACTTTATCATAAAATCCTTTGTTGAATGTAATTGCATTTCTTTGAAATTTATAGTCCAGTAACCGCGTTTCGCGTGTAAACATTTTCCGTGACGCCAAAATTTACACGCGAATCCCTATTTTTGAAAAACCTGCCATGTCTAAAAAAATATGATATGTTATCTAATATGATAATAATATTGGAAATTAGTAATACTATAGTAATCAATTCCACTTATAAATATTCAAGTTAACCTTTAAAAAGTAACCAAAAATAATTATATATTTACCTGTTTTTTGATGGCTTAATTTATTGCATAAAAATGTGAAGTTGTGCTCATATTCACTTAAATCGGGACCATGCATTCTCAGTATAAAATTATTTTTTTGTTTTCATGATGTATATATGAGCAATATCTATCAAATAAAAGTACTATAAAAATATGGATAAATTTAGATATAAAATTATGATATGCCTAACGTTAGGATATGCCTAACGTTAGGATATGCCTAACGTTTAACGCTAGGATATATGCCTAACATTGGACAAGACTAGGGCCACGTCTGGGGCCAAACCTAGCCTACGTATGTACGTTAGGCTAGGCATAACGTTAGGCTAGACATAACATTGCATTGCCATTGGGATATGCTATTTCTGGAAAATGTAATGTTCCACAAATTTTGTTAGTTTACGGATCTATTCACGACTTTACGCAACTCTCCGCAACCTTCCCCAACGTTATATTGGCTCGGAGAAAAATAACTTAGGCCAGGTATAAGCTTTCTGTGTGTAATTATTGTATACAAATTTATGTACACATGATAGTGAAGCAAATGTCACGTCTAGTCAGTAGTACTTTGTTACTGATTCTAAATATAAGATTATCGATTGTAAGTAATTGTATATATTTGAGGCCAGCCGGCCAGTCGGCGCCCAGGCGGCGGCCCCCAGATGGCGGCCAGAATATAATGATAAAAACTCCCTATCAAATTTAATCAAATTAACAAAATTGTCTAAAATATTGGTACATTTAATTATTTTGCTTCCTAATGTTAGCCCAACGTTATAATTACCATATTGATTATTAGTACGTTATTAATAGTATACTTATAGCTGTCAATTATGTAATTTAAGACAAGAAACCACCATGCACTCTGCATGTTTCTTGTTTTAAATACGGGGTGATGATGTAAATATTCCAGCTGGTATGTCAAAGGTTGTTGTTGCCTCTTTTAACCTCTGCATTGAAAAGGGCCATGAAACCTAATCAATCAATCAATAAAAAAATACGAGGAATTAAAAACCTAAATTGTCCACTCTTTAGGCTAATGTCCGGATTGGTGTAGTACAAAGTTCCAAGACAATAATTACCAATCAATTTTAAAATTTAACATTTTTGTACGGTACTTTCTGCACATTTCCGTTGAACACGTTGCACGTCTGGCTATTATTGTCCTTCACCTCAGTTCTACAAGTTTTGACGTTTATATATTTTGTAGCCGTGCGTCATTATCTATAATTTTATTTAATAATAATAATATCGGCCGGGAAGGCACTTTATTTTACGACGATAAGCGACCACCGAAGTGGAATACGTATAATA
>JAODAI010018464.1:0-12826 GCA_027575025.1 Scotoplanes globosa | reverse complement strand
TCATTATACAGGTATTAACGTATGCCACACATTCGACGCATAACCTCACTTACCGAGTATGTAATTGTATGTGTTTCAAGGAATTCTCGACCAGGGCAAAATTATGTCAACATTCATACCAAATTATCAGACTTTAATTTTTCGAGAAAACGTATTTACAAGCCATAGTCTTGATAAAAACTTTGTAAAAAAATTGACGTTCTAAAATTTAAAACATCAATATATTGAGAACGGAATGGCCGATTTGACTCTAGTTTGAAGCATTTTGTAGATAATGTGCTGCTTTATAACATCAAGTAACATTATTTACGAGGTGTAATTATCCTTTAATGTAGGCATTACTCGTAATTAATGTTTACATGAAATAAATAATGTAGACATTAAATCGATTTATTGTAGGCATTATTTTTTTTAGATTAAGTACTGACATGCGTTTTCCCGGCACCTATGAACTAAATGTAGGCCTATATGGTAATAATAATATCGGCATGGAATCCACATAAAACACCACTGAAATGCGTTTTCCCCGCCGGCACCTATGAACTAAATGTAGGCCTATATAGTAATAATGACATCGGCATGGAATCCATATAAAACACCGCTGAGCAAACCTTGCATCCGGACTCCCGGATAACCTTGATGATCCGCGCTTGCTGTAACACATATACTTCTTGTATGAGTGTAACATAGCACAATTAAATATGAGTTCAGTATTGTGTATGATGAATAAAGCTGTGTTAAGCTTGGCATACAGCCTACAAAATGTTTCAATTTTACTAGTTCTAATATGTAATAATCCCTCACCATTCTGTTGTTGTGTACCTCTACGGACATGAGACGGAAAGAAAATTGTTGAATAATTAGATCGGTAAAGTTTATCGATCGGTAATCCAAGTTTATCGGCAATAAACCAAGGTTATCAATAAACTCGTATCGACCAATAAACTTAGGTTATCGCCGAAAAAACTTGGACTATCGACCAATAAACTTGGTTTATCTAATTATGAAACACTTTGCTTGTCATATACGGTTATAGCATAGCTGCAACACCAGCGTGTATATATGCCATTTATGATCAGTAATATCAAGTCTATTAGTCCACGGCGATAATGTCGTCTGGAGGCGCTACAATATCCGCGTCATCATCACCAGCCATTGTACTCCGTATCCAATTTGTAAACCGTGGTACGTGTGTAAAGAAATCCAGTTCATCCCTCTCCTGACAGCCCAGGCCCCAGCTTGTTATACCTATAATGGTCCACCGGCTTGTACCATCTACCTGCACTTTCTTCATCAGAGGACCACCGGAATCGCCTTTGCACAAGCCAGCCTGGATGTTCCTATAACCAGCACAAAACATGTTTTCGGTGAACCACTTCTGTTCCCTGTCCCCGTCAAGGGTGGAGTTACAGACGTCCCGTGGTTGCATCGGTAGGGATAGCTGCTGTAGCTCCTCGAGAAACACGTAGTCATCAGCGTCAAGAGTTATTCCTTTGCCAATATGACCAGGATGACCCCAACCAATTGCTATGGCGTTGCGAAATCTTTTACCTGCACCACGTGTGGGTGGGATTAGCGTGTCACCTATAAGGATTGCAATTAAGAACAAATATATTGCAGGTATAACTTAATAAAACATAAATTTAAACGCATCAATTTCATCCCAGGATATTTCAGACCCATTTTATTGATTGTTCGATTACTTTAATAACGGCTATTCTTTGACAATTTATGCCATGGGCCTATAGCATATTTTAATGGATTGCCGCTTCTTGGTTCCTAGTAATTATATTGCATATCTTCTATTCAGCTTCAACTTTAGACGTGTCTGAGCTGTCATTGGCGGGTTTGGAGTGAGAAAATTTTGAGTATTTTCACCGTAACTGTACTGGGCTATTTTGAGGCTTAAAATACTGAGGGAGGCGTGGGTGGCTCAGTGCCCTCTTAATATCTCGGCCATTATACCACCGATCGACCTGAAAGTTTGCATGTATATAAATAATGATGTTATGAACACGGTGGCAAAAAATCGTCGAAATCATTCATTAATTGCGCAATATGCAAATTTTGACCATTTTTTCGTAAACAAATAACATCACATGTACTGTATATAGCCAACCAGGTTCAAGAGTGCACTATACTGATATATGTAGTAAAATGACGTCACTCACAAAGGGTCTGTTGATAAACTCATACATTGTTAATATTTGAGCAAAACTGTATGCAACTGTACTGCCACCAAATTACAGAGGAAACCTTACACCACAAAATGAGGAAACACATCAACTTGTCCTCTTAAATGCAGGATAAACTTGGGATGTTGTCGTAACTTATGGTGTACTCGTGGCAGGAATGTTACACCAGAAAGTGGTGCACAACTGAGTTGCATTTGGAATTTAAGAGATAATTTAAGTACAGTCACTATGTCAAACCAATTGTTGTTTATGAATTATGCTGTATAGATACTATATAGTTTATTATGATAATATACTGCCGAAAATAAATCGATACAAATATATACTTAATCTATATGATTGACTTAAGCTACGCTTCTTTCTGTGAAAAAATACCCCAAATGTTTAACACTGTAGGAATAGAAACACTGGATACTTACCCTTTTCTGGATCTGGCAGACAAATCGGCCTTGTGTACTGGTTTAGTGTCGCATTTCTGTCCAGCTCCAGTAGAGCGATGTCGAAATCATAAGTTGAACTGTTGTATCGCGGATGAACAATCTTCCGTATCACACCGTACTCGGAAACGTATTTCAAAGTTTCTCTGTCTGTTATCCCTAAAATGTAAAACAACAAAAATGTAAAAGCGATATAAATAAACGTATATTATGCAATATTGCATACAAGATTAGCAGTTGTTTCAACGATAAATGATATGCTAGGCCCGACCTGAGATTTGAACTCCGGATCTCCCAATCGTTGAGCTCCTTATCTCTTCCAAATCCACTAACCTTAACCGCTTGGTCACAGAATGGTGTAATTTCTAGGTGAATTCATGTGAAGCTCCCGGGGCTGCCTGTTCATCAATGGTCTCCATCGGACACTCAACTCTCAAGTGTGGTTCCAAATAGATGTAGCGTATGCAGCGGCCATACCCCGGTAACAGTTCCGACAGACGGACTAAATCAGATGAGAGTAGCCAGTGGGTTCCTAGATCACGGTGATATATTGGGATACGTCTATCCCAGCATGTGAAGACTGGCTCCGGCGGATTAAGCGGATGAGATCATATTGGATGCAACGGCTATGCAAAGCGGTTCCAATATGATGCATCTTGGAACACATATTGCACGGTAAGATACTTTGGACGTCCTGGTCATCCAATGCGCCTTGTTCATCACCAGTTGTCTGGACATCGTCCTGCCAATGGATCATAGTGCAACGTGGGAATAGAGAGTGTGGTCTTCTTCAGTCTTCCTTACTTTAATCCATTTCATGTGCAAGTCATCTTCATCTCTATGTCATCCTTCAAAGTGATGTGGTGTTGGGAGAGCGTTTAATCAGTATATGTGGAAATACTGGAAGCTGTAGGCGCGAACTCGCCCATAAGTGAGTCGGGCTATATGGCCGTCTCTTTCTGGAATCGAGACAGCAGTTTGGATTCGGCAGTCACATGCGAGACTGAGTAGTCCTCTCTATAATCTAACACTCACCTCCATGGTATGACGAGTGGACTAGAAAAGGTATCCCAAATATCGTATTCCTCACATAGCCCTGACCAGTTGACCTCGGCTGGCGGGGCTCCCTTACCGGAGGTAAGAATAAGAATATTAAACTGAAACCTTTTACTTTCGGCCCATGGAATACGCGAACCCTAATGGGACAACAATCGTGATGATCGTCTAGAGAGAAGAACAACCCTTGTAGGAAGGGAACTTGAAAGATAAAATACCGACATCGTAGCGTTACGCTAAACACGCTTAGCTGAAGAAGGGCAACTAAAATAAATAGGGCAGGGTACACATTATTCTGGAGTGGATGAAATAGAAAGAATCGTCGGGAAGCTGGTGTAGGGTTTGTTATTAAGAACGAGATAATCACTAAGTTGACAAGCCTCACATTGACCATAAACGATCTACTCCCACTTATATGCAAGTTTTACGAAGATATCTTTAGACTATAGTGACAACAAAGACTTATAATTATCGGTGATGTCAATGCCCGAGTGGGTACCCGACCATCAACCTTGAGATAATATTATTAACATGAACGACATCGGTAAATGCAATAGCAATGGTCTATTGCTGATGCAGTTCTGCAGTGAAAATAAACTTGTAATTACCAACATATTATTTCGTCTTCCTACCCGCAACAAGACATCATGGATGCATCGTCGATCCAAACACTTGCACATCATCGTTTACGTACTTGTGACGAAAAAGGACAGACAGAATGGGCGAGTGACCAAGTCCATGTGTGGTTCTGACTGCTTGAACGACCATCGACTCATCATTTCTAAGAAGAAACTACGTATTTTCTCCAAGCGCCGGCCGCGCCGGCCCCAGGATCGTAAAATTCCCAAGCGTTTGGATGTATAGAAGTTGAAGAATCCTCATACCTGCAAATAGTTTGCGGAAGAACTGGAAGAGTGTTCCCAAAACATCCATATTGCAGGCCGTATCGAGGATAGCTAGCTGGGCTCCATTTCGTGATACTGTCTTTAACGAGGTCCGGAATATCACACAGTAAAAATTACGTGACACGCAGAATACATGCCTGAATCATAAATCAGACGAAGTCCAACACCATGCGGATGGACACGAATGATATTAAAAGTTTTTACGACTCAATCAAGATGAAATATAGACCACAACGTGCCAGTTCGTCCGCCTACTTAGTGCTGAAAAATATCACATATAACCGGAAAAACACATTTTCGATAAATGGGCTGGACATTTAGAAGCCGTACTCAACACGCCGTCTCACGAAAACGAAGCAGCTATATCGACATATTACTCCAAGTTGGCATTAATCAGATTATGAACAATCCACCTGACTTGCCTAAATTTACAAAGACTATCAAACAACTGCATGTCTTCTGGCAAAGCCCCAGGAACCGACGCAATTCCATCTGAAATCCACAAGCTTGCTGGTCCACTGTTACATAGCAAACAATCATAACTTTTCCAGAATATATGGATGCAGCAGGTTATGCCACAAGACTTCAAAGATGCATCCATCGTTCATCTTTATAAACGAGTGGGTAACAGACAGACATGTGACAATCATATAGGGACTCACTACTATATATCGCGGGGAAGATCTTGGATGAGATACTTCTAACCCGCCTCAACCAACACATTGAGCAAGATCATTTACCAGAAAGTCGGTGTGGCTTCCGAAAATAAAGAGGAGCAATTTATATGATCTTTGCTGCCCGTCAACTAAATTATAATTGCCAATACTGAAACCGTCTTTATACTACGTTCGCTGACCTAAGAGTAGCCTTTGATACTGTATGTCGTGAGGAAGTCTGGAAAATCATTATCAAATTCGGATGCCCTGCCATTTTTATCAACCTGGTCCGGCAATTATATGGTGGTATGCAGGCTCAAGTTTTATTGACGACGGTGACTCTTCCACGCTGTTTTCTGTCACTAACGCAGTAAAAAAAGTTGTGTTTTGGCTCCAACACTGTTCTGCATGATGTTCTCGACGATCTTGATATACGGCTTTCAAGACATCGACCCTGGCGTATATATTAGATACCAGGTTGGTGGTAAACTCTTCAACTTATGACGTCTCGAAGCCAAAACCTAGGTTCAATTCCAAAAACGCCGCGACTTTCTTTTCGCTGACGATTGTGCCCTTAATACCGAAAGTTCTGAAGACATGCAGCACAGTATGAATATCTTCCCCAATGCTTTTAACAACTTCGGACTCACGATCAGTATTAAAATGACTGAAGTGATGCACCAGCGTGCAGTAGCCTACTCCAGGCTCAAACTTTATAGTGCAGTCATACTCACTACCCTTCCTTATGCCTGTTAAACACAGAGTCTATTAGAAACGTACTAACTTGAAAACACAACCGTTTCCATATTTGTTGCCCGAAAAAGCTGCTAAGAGTAATATGACAGGACAAGGTTCCCGACATTGACATCCTCGAAACAACCGGCAACCCAAGAGTGTTTATCTTGCTTCACAAACCGCAACTCTGTTGGGTTGGTCACGTCACAAGAATATCCCACGAATGATTACCAAAGCGTATTTTCTATGGCGAACTGCGTGTTGGAGCACAGAAAAACCTTTCTACGACACTCTGAAGGCTGGAATTCATACATAAAAGATGTTGGGATTGACTACACGTCTTGGGAGGCCACTGCCATTAACCGTTCAGCATGGCGTGGAGCGATTAGCAGGAGAGCAATATATTAAGATGTGTGGCACATCGAAGCTGATAAGACCAAACGTTCACCGCTCAAAATCCGAAACTGCACCAGCTTTATATCTGCATACCGTAACCATGTTGACCATATATATTATGTCCACTTTACGAGACATTTCATGGCTACAATTGGGATAATTAGCCACCTCCATAGACAGAAAAACTAACATTTGGATGACTATTCTGACGATGAAGACGATCGTCTTCTAATAAGATGGATCAACGAGCATGCTTTTGGTTAGATGTAGGATTGTTCCTGAACGTGTTCAGAGAAGGGCTTAAAAAATCACCCGAGTGCTCCTAGTTCAGGACGACTGCATCCATTGACTTCCTAAACCTTATATTTTTGGAACTTATTGTGGTCCTTAAAATTGTCTGTGGTTTAATAAGCTAAGTTGGATTATTTGGTTACGTTATCGGATTACTCTGGTATCAGAGGTTATAGTCTTACATTACATAAGGAGTATTCTGTGTTATATGTTAGGAATATGTTCTTCTTAGCGAGAGTTGTTGGTCAATGGAATATGTCACTACCTTTAATAATGGTCTTGATATGTATTTAGTTACAATGGGCTGATTTAGGAGGTCCCCTGGATGACGAAGATTCATAATCATATTGTGAGGCCGCATTTCCCGAATATGTCCTTTCCGATTATTTCGTAATGTACTTAGTCCAATTAAATTATGTTAACTTGTTAAAGTCGTATACTGTTATATTGGTCGACATCAATATATTTTGTATAATGTTAAATGAAATGAAAAATGGAGGTATTTTATCCTCGTGCAAAGTAAAGATCCCTTTGCTTGTTGAAACTATATATTCTTATCAATAATGTCCGAAGAAATGAGACCGTTTTTGTATACGACAAAAGATCACTCGAATATGATTATTTCTACACGAAAGTAACGGTGGCCCAAAAATATAGAGAGCCAGTCACGTGATGTAAGGTCAACCGGTGACGTCAATGTATGGAGACGCAAAATTCATCTATCGGATCGGGTGACGTTGACTTTAGAAGTTTTGAACTTTGGAAACGTTACCATATCACTTCCACAGCCTCTCCTGGCCACCAGGGACGTTCCACCTTTCTATTGCGGTTTTGACTGCATAGTGGATATTTTAAGAAACCGTATTACATTAAAACATACACACTTTTCGGATTTTGTTATATTTTAGTTAGATTAGTAGTGTATTTTGAATACATTTTGAACCATTTTCCACAAATATACTGCTATTTTGGAGAGAGGTAGTTTGTCCTACAAAAACCACCAACTTATTTTTAAATAAAAAGAAAAGAACCTTAATTTGTATCTCGATTCTCAGGAATTCGTGGACATTTTCCAATAAAATTTACTGGTATCCAATACTAAATCTGCTAATTATTACGATTATACCACTAACATTTACATATATTTGACATAATACAATTTTAATGTGTGTATTCAGTTGGCGTAGTAGTAAATTCACATCATTTTTATCTGTCAATGTTAGGGTGCTCTTGAAACTCAGCGGTCAGTTGCTGGCATATTTAACAACTTTTACCACCCATTTTACGACGTTGATTCAGACGCTGTCCAGACCGAAGGGTAACAGCTCCACAGGGGAATATTTTTAACGACTTAACAGTGTGTAATCAATACAATATAATACGGGTCGGGTGAGTGATTGGGGCTAAAACTTCATCACAATGTTGAATACATAGAAGCAGTATAATAATTATTGTAGCATAGGCCTACCGTTTACCGTTTACCAGTAGCTGGTCGATTGTACTGTAAAGTCGCTGCGCACAAATGCTGTCGTGTCCATGTTTACAGCGTTGGACTGTTGACCAAACGCATTTTAAACTATAGACTGAACATATTTCAGAGGCTTCCATGAGGATTTTCATAATGCTTTTGAATGACCGAAACATAATCAATCAACGTTACTTCATTGGGCGATATAAAATAGGTTGTCAATAAGTTACTACTACTTTACACCTCACAAGAAACTGGTAAAATCCACTTAACATGACCTCGAAAATGTCAGTATTTGGTTTGGAACCTTTTCACTATCGTACGACAGTGGTATTATGATTGGTCCTCCCCGAACTGTTCCCATGGTGGCTGTATATCCTAGTGTATTTAGTCTGGGGGACTTTTCCCACATGGGGGACTTTTCCCACATGTGGGACTTTTCCCACATGGGGGACTTTTCCCATATGTGGGACTTTTCCTACAAGGGGGACTTTTCCAACTATTACATCGGACTGAAATTCTGATTTTCTAAAGGATTAATGGATGTGCACGTGCATGATGCTTCGTATATACACACAGTGTGGCAGTGCATGATACTGTTCAGACATCGAGGCGATCCTGGTGAGTTGGTCTAGTATTAACAGGCTACACTGTTTCGATTTGTAGTTGTTATAATAGTGCAATTATCACCTAAAATAAACATGTTTGGCTAAGTATACATTCTTTCGATTAGAAGAAAACGCCGGTAATAATATACATATATCAGTCAATATGTATTATTATTACCAGTGTTTCTTTTCAATCGAAAGAAAATACGCTTAACTAAACATGTATAATTTAGGTGACAATTTTACCATTATATCAACTAAATATCGAAAATGTATCAATCATTTTAATTCACGTTGTTTTAGAGACTTGCCCATTGACTTTATATGACAATAACTTGTCTCCATAGAGTGACGTCTGACCTCTCCAGAGCAGAGGAAGAGATTATTTGGTCGATGGAAATAAATTGGAATATTTTTTGTCTTAGGTTCAAGAACGGCTTAGATATTGTTGTTTGGGAACTAAATATTGTATATAGCGAAAAAACATACATTTTTATTTGTTTCCATTTAATGAATTTTAATGTACGGAAGACTTACCTAGTTTTACTGTCACTATTACATCTGGGCTGGGAAAACAATGTGCAGCGGTTAAGATCCATCGCCTGTCAATCAACGAACCACCACACTTTCCACCAGGCTGTTGAAATACAAGGCAGACATATTACATCATTATTGAAACTCATAGTTCAAGTACAAGTGTATTCACACATAATACATAAAACAATACATTTCACAACTGATATTATACATCATAATATAACTATGATGGACACCAGATAAACATAATATGTTCATAGAAGGTGGTGCTCAGAGAACACGGATAATAGAAAACAGGAAATATATGTACAAGTATGATAAGAGAAAAGGGAAGAAGAGTTGAGAAAACATGCGGACATCATATTAAACATACTAAATAACAGTAATAAAACTATAGTATTAAATAATTGCACTGCGAAATCAGATGAATCTTAATATATGTGTTAAAAGACTATAGGGTTTCGGATTTTTACCTTATCAGGCAAACTTTGCCAAATCTTACATCCATAGTTATTCAATGATAAATTATCATAAATATTGTTGTGTTTAGTGACTGTGAAATATTTATTATTTTGGGTAGAAATGTTATTTTACGTGTTTTGTAGTAGAAAAGATGTGTTCATATATGTGGGAGGTACCATACCATTACAATATTATGTAGAATTGTACTGAAACGTTTTTTATGAATAATCATTAATCTTAAACAAACTAATATTCTTATAAAGTAAATTGGTTGAATAATTACGATGCTTCTTCGTTAACGTCTTCAAAATTTTGTTTAGCATGTTTAAGAGTTGAAGCACTAGCCGTGCCATAAATTTCAATTCCATAGCAAATTCTAGAATATACAAAAGCATAGTACAATTGAAGTGCATATGCAGGTAATATAACAGTGAAATATTTATGGATGTGTCTCATGGCGCCGTTGACAGATTAGCTATTTTAATCAAATGTGACCCATCAATTATGACTATTTAATGGGAAACCATGCATGTGCTCGACCATATCAACGAAGACGTGGATCTTGGCGTTACTTTTGACTATATGCGTTAAGTCTTACCTCAGTCTCATATCAACTACAAAGTCAACAAGGTTAAAAAGAAAAAAGAGAGACTTATCCGCAGAACTTTCATTTATATTGACAATATCACTCTACATAGTTTATTCAAACCTTTGTTAAAACTCATCTAATTGAATTTTCTAACTGCATCTGGTCACCAGGCAAAAAGATTCACATCGATCACTTTGTGAGTATCCAAAGTAAAGCTACCACATTGGTTCCTTCTTTACAACACATTAGCTACCCTTGGCGTTTGAAAGAACTAAATTTACCAACTATTGTGTATCGAAGAGCTAGAGGAGATATGATCGAAGTCTTCAAAATTCGTTCTAGCATCATACGACCCAAACATTGCTAATATCTTGAATCTTCGACATAATGCTATAACTAGGGGTCAATTAAGAAAATCATGCAGGAGTAATCTTCCACAAATGTTAGAAACAATTTATTCAGCTTAGGAGTCCGCAAAATGTGGAATTCTTTACCAATTGCTGTTATCGACACTACCATCTTAAATGCATTTAAGAATCGTCTTGACAAACATTAGCAATATTGTACTCTTCGCTACAACTATGAGTCTGACCACCCTGAAACCATGTATCAGGTTGATACGAATCGTTCTGTTAACCATCCTGGATCTGAACCTATAGGCATTTAATGCTTTTCATCATCCGGTATCATCATAGGTGTCATGGATAGGTATCCCTTTAAACGCAGGAACATGTCGCAAATCGACTTTTTTAAATATTAATCTTTACATTAATACAATCTAAAACAAGAATGAGCCCAAAGGCTCAGTCTGTGATTCCTCGTCATAAATGCTGAACACTATTATCTAAACATAATGACCCACTGGTAGATTGTAGTATTATAGCATAATTGAAGCTGTTTATTGAATTATATTTCACTAAATGCACCAAATAACTTCGCTTGCGACTTACATTATATTGATCCTCAAAAGAAAAACAGTTTGAGGCCTCCGGAGATCATAAATGACATTGAATCAAGCTGGGACTATGGGCTATTATGTTCGTCAACTACATACATAACCGGCAGGTTTTGGGCCGCCATATACCACAAATGACCTTAAATCAATATATGCTTGCAATAATCTGTTCATCTCCTCTAGACCGAACGTGATAACAATTATAAGGCACTGGGATCAACCAACGTGGAGTTATTGCCCCTGAAAGAAAATGAGTTTTGGGCCTCCAGAGACCACAAATGACCTTAATCAAGTTGTGGTTACATAATATTATGTTCGTCACCTACAAACATAACCTGATTTTTTTATAAGGCAGTGGGATCAGCCAGTGGGATCAGTGCTTCTCAACGAAAATCAGTGTTGGGCCCCTCCAGTGTCCACACATGACAGTGACAAGTGGCAGCTCTGCCCCATCGTTGAAGTCAACGTTAAAAGATTCGGTGAAATTAAGTAATACACCCCCACTCCCACCCCCCACCACCACAGTTAATTTATTATCAATGCCGTTATATTACATCTGTCAACTTCACGGTAATTTCAACGGCAGATCTCTGGCACCCATATATACCGAAAAGATTATAACACTGTTATAACACAGGGGCATATACATTCGTAATTTTCAGCCTGTAACTAGCTTTTATACGCTATTTGGTTATAAACAATGGTTAGGATTGGGAGTTTGTCGGCTGTGTTACAACATGTTGACAGTTTTACGGCTTGTAAGTGCCTAATATAAGATAAATGGTTGTCTCTGTGGGTATTAATTTAGGAGGATATACTACACTTTAAATCATATTGACCATACCTGATATATTATATGGTCATGCATTGTTGCAAAATATTCACCACAAACTAGCGGATACAAGCTGAATAATTGTATATAACAATTATTAATATAACTTTTTAGAATTTTAAAATTTATCTGAATTGTAAAAAATATCAAATTTTAAAATTCCGGAATCCATATTTATCTATCACAATCTCCTTCAAAATAACATAAGTTGAACAGAATATGGGAGGTAGGGAAAGCGTGGTTCGTGCAGTCTAGGTATGGGAGATGTAGTTTTAAGCAAAATGTTATTTCCCTAAACTCAACCAACAGCAGATGACAAGACCAATGAACCATTGTGTAGTTCTGTACAAAACTTAAAATGGATATGTATACTACATTAATGGTTCCCTAAATTGTCGAAATTCAGTTAAAACTTACAGTAATTCCAATTATCGCTTGCCATGGCCAGGCTCCCTCTTTGGCTTTTACATCACCTTGGCTAATGACATTAGCCTGTGTCTTCGACCTTGGTGAGTCACCACATTGGGAATAATCTTTGGAGAGTAAAAGAAGAGCTACGGTATTAATATTAATATTTCACATTCATAAAGTTAAAGGGATTGTAAAGTTTGTTTCAATGTTAATTGGTATTATAGAGCAGAAAATTATCTACGAAATGCTTCAAACTAGAGTCAAATCGGACATTCCGTTCTCAATATATTGAT
>JAODAI010018353.1:0-12829 GCA_027575025.1 Scotoplanes globosa | reverse complement strand
GGTAAGATAGGTAGTAGTGATCATGAGGTTATTAGTTTCGATGTGGTGGTTAACCAGTGTACAGCTAAGAGTACTGAAGTTGTTCCCAACTTGCATATGTTTCCAGGGCATTGCATTGCTGATGATCTACTTCTTTTGTCTTCTTCGCAAGTACAGCATTTAAGGCACTGCCAACCAGAAAGTGACCTCGGACTGCTCGTGCATAAACATTACCGCTGATGATATTTGTGACTGTATTACCAGCGCAGACCAGCTCAAGAAGTTTTGAGAGACTACATGAAATAGCCAAGGCTTCCAAGGAAGGACATCGACGAATGGAAAGCACCAAGAATAAGGATCATATTACTCAGGTCGTATTCCTGACTGACGATCAGTTTTGCCTTCACCCAGAGAGGCTGTTCGAATGTTACAATGGGTTGGATGATGTATTTTATACATTGTTTATTCACAAACGTCATGGTTGAATATACATAGCTCCTCTTGGTAGGATCCAGGTCGATCATTGGGAGGAAATGGAAAGAAGACGATTCTTAGTGCTATCCATTTGCTACCATTTGCATGAAGTCCGACCATACTGGTCTAACTCAGAGAGGATACGATACTTTCCACAGGAGATCAAGATCGTGTTTCATCTTCTGCAGCAATATCTTTGATGTGCTCATAATGCAGACTCTCACCACATTTCCACATGTTTTGAAATGGTAGTATCGGTAAACTTGAAGGGTGTTCCTGAAGACTGGATCTGTCTCGGGAGATCAAACGATCGTACTTGACTGCGGGGGTTGCTGTATACATAAGCTCCATTCCATTATATATTCCTCTACCACGAATCTTCATCGTGTTGTGATCCACATTATCTGCTACTACGTGGCAGAAACTACCTTGCAAATTGAAAAACTCTCAACTCTGGGATTTTGCAGCCGATGCTTTAAACAGTAATATTTCGTCATAAGCATGACAAGTTCGTGGGAGTTTCCTTGAAAACAGATAGCTAAATTGTTGTGTGTGAATAAACACTATCAACATAGTTTGCAAGGAACACATGAAAATGGATTTGTGTCAAATTACTATCTATGTATAACAAGTTTCCCTACGTAATCGTATGGAGGGTTGGGTGGGTGGAGAATATGACTCAAATATGGGAGATGTGATTTATTTTAGATATTTGCGGAAAGTCGGTGTGATCAAAATAATGGGAGAGGGGCTTAGATATTTGTTGAAAATTAGGGGAGAAAATATGAGGCAGGGGGACAAATATCCAACATGGGGACGTAAGCCTACCTTGAAAGTAATTGTGTCACAGAGGCAGGCGACTACATAGGCCTAATCTATTAGTTTTTAAATGTGACGCAAAACACTAATCGTGTATTAAATATATTCTGATGTGTTATATGCAACATTTTCCATAAAAACGGTCATTTTACATATTTTCAACAACTTGACCTTTGACCAATATGCTTTGAGGGGTTATTTGAGTTTGATTTTTTGTTTAGCATTACTGGATCAAGTTTTCATTGAGTTCAAATGCATTTATTGTACCGAACATAAGTAGTTTTAGAGATAACGGGCATTATATGAAATAATTGGGCATCATTTGTGGAATATACACTATCACAGTTTACAGACAACAATTCTTGTTGTAATGATGCAATAGTATTGGCACATGTATTGTGTGTATAATTATTATGATTCTGAGGATTTTCATAATTATTGCTAGAAATTACGAAAATTAGATAATGATCAGAAATATCAGATATTAATATACCACTTGTAATAGAGTGAAAAGTGTTATTAGTGAAAATATTATCAATTAATGAAGCACTGTATTGGGTAACTCTAGTAGCTTTATTGATTGTAGGATGCAACCCATATAATGGAAATGTATTAATAAAATCATCAATACTAGCTATATCACCAAGCTTAAGCAGGTCTATATTAAAGACTCTGCAAAATAATATGTTTTCTTTTCATTAGATAGCAATTCTAGGCAGTGACCTAAATTTTCATTAAACACATGGGAACTACTTTCTGGTGGTTTATAAATACATCCAATAATATTATTTTTCGATTTCATATTTGTTGCTTCTATGAATATAGATTATGCACTGATATCATGTTACTTAGGTCATTTCTAATTACAAATTCAATATAATTTCTCACAAAAATACCGACACCTCCACCGCATCGATTTTCTCTCTCCTTGTGAACAAATGAATAACCGTCTAAATTATAAGTACTAGCCTATTAACAACATCTTTAAGCCATGTCTCAGTTATGGCAATAAACGAAAATTTTAAATTTTCAATTGAATGCAAAAAACTTAGAATAGAATCAACATTTTGGGAAAGGCTTCTGGCATTAATATGCACTACATATGTATGGCGTTTGTTATCAATAAAAGTATGGCTAAAGATATGTTCTGTATAATACTCACAATTAGTGGTATTGTTCTCCTGGAATTCATTTATGTTATTGATTGTATAATTCACTGTTTATATAATACTTTAAGAAATACATGTCAACTATTAAAAGATGTACAAATATCAAAATGTAATAATTTGCGAAATTATATAACACAATAAATGCTGTTTCTATCTTGTAGAAAAACGTAAGGAAGTAGTAAGATATCATGATAAAATATATCATGAATAAGAAAATCAAAATAAACCACGTGGTTTATGTCATCTGTAGACTACGTACACACATTATGACGACGGTTGCAGGGAAATGTGCCATGAGAGCATGTAAGTCCGGATGGGAATGGGAAGCACGAACCAAAAAGTAAGAAATACGACGTTCTCTTTTGTAGGCCAGAATGGGAAAATGACTAAAAATAGTATTGGTAGAGGGGTCTTTTAATAGAGGTTTGATTTTTTTATACATAATACGACGTTTCTTGATTTTTTTCAATAAACTTCACCCACTCATTAATATGCGAGGTAACATCGTCAAAATCAATGGGCTTCATAAGCGACCTGCAGAGCATTCATTTAGCAACTATCAACTAATTCCGACCTATGGTTATTGAGATATCGTGTTCACTATCTATTTCTTGAGATTTTGGCAATAAGCCACACACTCTAATTAATATGCATGTTATCACCTCCGAAAACAGTTTTGTTTCTTCCGTGTGCCATAGGATATAATTCCTAAATCTCAACAAAAAAATGTGAGGGCTTCGCTTGTACATTGCAAAATAGCCTGGCCTCTAGCCTATCAATATTTTCTTAATAAATCCCTGTCCACTCATGAATATGCGATGTGCCATCGTCAAAATTAATAGGCTTCCTAACCGACCCATATAGTAGCCCTGTACTAAATATCAACTCAATCCAACTTACGGTTATTGAGATACCGTGTTCGCGGGCTATTTCCTGAGATTTTCGCAATAAGTCTCACCCGTTAATTAATATGCATGTTTTGACCTCCGAAAACAGGTGGGTGTCTTCCGTGTGCCATAGAGTATCATTTTCCCAAATCTCCCCAAAAATGCGAGGGCTTCACCTGTACATTGTAAAATAGCTTATCCTTTAGTCTATCAATATTTTACGAATAAAGCTCCGCACACTCATTAATATGCGAGATGTCGTCGTGAAAATCATTAGGCTTCCCAAACCGACCCATAGAGCAGCCCTGTACCAAATATCAACTCGAGCTGATTTATTGTGCTTTTCGCATTTTTTACAAACAAAGCCCCGCCCATTCATTAATATGCGAGGTATCATCGTCAAAATCAACAGGCTTCCTAACCGATATATAGATCATCCCTGTGCCAAATATCAACTCAATCCGACTTACGGTTATTGAGATACCGTGTTCACGAGCCATTTCTTGCTATTTTCACAATATTTTAAGATTGAAGCCTCGCTCATTAATGAATATGCGAGATATCATTTTAAAAAGCAATAGACTTCCTAAGCGACACATAGACCAGCCATGTAACGAATATGAACTCAATCCGACTTACGGTTATTGAGATACCGTGTCCACGAGCCAATTCTCGAGATTTTTGCAATAAGCCCCGCCCACTAATTATTATGCGAGGTATCATAGTCAGAATATATAGGGTCCTCGGCTATCCATTGAGCAGTCCTATATGCCGAATATAAACTTAATCGGAATAACTGTTATTTGGTTGTCGTGTTCACAATATAGGCGTTACACACATTCACACACACAGACACGCCGGGTGACCGCATATATTTATTGTTAGACAATAAATAAAAAAATATACCACTGATTAGATTGTTGTCTTAGAAAGTAAAATCGGCCATTCTTAGGGACCGTAAGCCTATTTTACATAGTATGTTTTCACATTACCTGAGACATTCATTACCTCATGTTCCGCTTTTTATTTTTTAAAGATAATTAAAGTAAAAATGTAAATTTGTGATACAAAGTTGCTGACCTTTAATTGCAAATTGCAGAAAATGTTGCACCAGATTGCATCTAACGACACTTAAGTTTTCAAAAAATGTCGACACGCTCCGAGCCAACCACAGTGCGCCCCGCTTAGATAGTGTATTATACAGATCAGTGGAATCGACAAATCAGTAAATTGTCTGATTCCCCCACCATGCAGAAATTAAAAGTTAAGTTAAATAAATGCATTCATTCATTCACT
Source organism: Scotoplanes globosa (assembly GCA_027575025.1). Classification (NCBI taxonomy): domain Eukaryota; kingdom Metazoa; phylum Echinodermata; class Holothuroidea; order Elasipodida; family Elpidiidae; genus Scotoplanes; species Scotoplanes globosa. Next base: position 8,205 of record JAODAI010018353.1, on the reverse strand, counting down.
AACAGTGTCAAGTATTTATGGCGAGTAATCACAGTATCGGCCTTTGCATGGGCTTATTCTTGTTTATTAATGTAATAAAAGTAAAAAATCCCTTTGATATCCATAGAGAGTTTTGATTAATTATCTTCTTCTTGTACCTTTTTCATTGACTGGTTTCATAAACGTCAGTTAAAGTACGAACAAAGGCGTTGTATATTCCCATTAACATTGTTGATATTAGGGCCTATATAAAAAAATAATTAACACGAAAAAGGTCTTTATCGGTAGGCCTATGACCAAGTTTTGTGGAATTAATATCTCCTTTGTAGTATAATATTTGTTATCGATACTGTATTTTATATTTACGGTAATTGATACACTTTCTGCAATAAGTGGGGAGATGATCACTGATGTCGCTAGTTATAATAACAGCAGATGTTTTTGAACCTATATCATTACTAAATATATTATCAAGATAGCGGTAATTGGTGTAATTCTTATTGGTTTATCAATAAGTGGGATAAAAGAGTGAAAAAATAACATTTAAAAAGTCATTAGCAGTTTTATTAGACCCAAATTGCAAAATATTATTGAAAGTCTCCGAGGAGAAAACAACTCTTCTTTCCTTTGACCATGAAATATTTTCTAAAAATATATATTGGATAGTGTGGAGGTCGATATAACTCCAACAATGAAATTATTCTTATCACAATTTACAAAAATGATATTTGTAATGTTTCTTCAATACGTCATAAGTTCTCTTTCGATTGTTGTTGGTTGTGTTTAACGGCTCATTTCTAGCCTTCCGGTTTAATAGCGCCGTCCTCGGAATTGTTTCCTAGTCGAGGATCACTGGATTGTTGACCATGCTCCAATCTCTTACGCTGAACATCAAGCGAGATGGCAACCTGAAGATACTACTATTTTCTTTTCTCATAATAATATTGACATAGCTAGGCAATTACAAAGTATCATGGAGCCTGATTTGAAACTTTACTCAAATAGGTTTGCTTCAAATAAACTTTCACTAAATGTTAGTAAAACCAACTTAACTATATCATTGTTTTTTATCTCAATATATATTTTTAAAGCTTTCGGCCTGGAAGGCTTATTTAATTTTACGATGCTAAGCGACCACATGAGTGGGATAAGCAAAGGCTTTTAAATGACAACTTCACGTCGGGTGGTCATCCAAATCATAAATTGAAGTCAAATTTGGATTTTGTTAATTTGATAAAGTCGTTCGCATGGGAAAACCGTGATTGCTCTCGGATGAAAGACTACTAGGTTCGATCCTGGATTCGAAACCCGAATCTCCCAGTTGCTGAGATTCATAACTTCTAAAGCCACCAACCCTTATCCGCTCGGCCACCGTTCTGATAACATGATTACCATATAAAACTAATTTAAATTGGACATCCATTCTCAATTAAAATGTAGTGTCGTGCACAATTGTCAGGAAGTTAAATTCCTGGATCCGCACCTGCAATGATATGTTCTTTTATATAGTTGATTCATTGCTATGCGTGTTGGTGCATTGATCTTGATCTTCTTCCACACACCTAATGCCCAAGGGGCTGTTGACGTGTGGTCAGCTCCATTGTCCGGATTAGTTGTTGTTTCGTTTCCATATATTTAACCTTATGCATCTTCAGCATACTACACAATACATCACATTATCAATATTCATTATATAAACATAAGGTAAGCAGGTTCTGAAAATTAGAGATTATACTACCATAACCCCTTGGAATTTAACTTAATTACCCCCCCCCCCTTAACTTACTAGTTCCCCCAATATAGTACAGATAAATATATATACTAGTTGAAAATAATACTGGTATTATATAGACAATGAGTCACAACTGACCCACATTACTCCTGAATATGTATGTATAAGGTTATTTAATTAATTAAGATCATCCTTAAATTATTTTTAAACAACTTCAAATTATTAATGTCTTTCAGACTAATATCAAGGGAATTCCAAAATATAGCCCCAAAATGTTTCATTGAGTTTGGGGTAATCGAGATACTTATATTAGTAAAATGAACATTAGCAGCAGTTCTGGTATTATAGTTATGAAATTCATAATTTAAATTAAAGTCATTATCAAATACATTTAGAATAATTCCATTAAAATATTTGAACATGAATATACCAACATGGAATGTATACATATTGTCAATAATTATTTTTTATAATTCTGAAACATAAGTGGTGTATGAGCAATGTAACCAGAGTTGGTAATAAGATGTAATGCCCTTTTCTGTATTAAATAAATACGATTAAAATAGAGGGCGCAAGCATTTCCCAACAGAGTAACACAATATGAAATATGTGGATAAATCAACATGTATATTTCTAGAACTTCAGGGGGTACAGTATTCTTAATCCATAGAAAACATCAATAACTTTTGCAACTTTATTGCATATATTATTAATGTATTCTTTCCAGTTCAATTGAGAATCCAAAATAAGCCCGAAAAATGTAATGGTCAGTGTTTAGTTGATTGTATTATTATTAATTATGAGATTAAGTTGCGGAGAAATTCTAGGCTGTGGATGAAATATAATAACATGTGTCTTTTTAATGTTAAGCGATAACTTATTAGAATTAAACCATGATGAAATTATTTCAAGCTCATTATAATAATATGTTGACAGAATGCTAAGTCTTTGCCTTTAAATAAAATGATAGTGTCATCAGCAGCAAACAGATAAATTGTAATACTTTTGAACAATTTGCTAAATCATTTGTGTAAATCGGAAAGAGAAGTGGTCCCAAAATTGAGCCTTGTGGAACACCAATAACAATAATTCAATTTGTATAGCGCCAGATATCCAGAGTATATACTGTTCATGGCGGTGAACAACAAAGACATTACTTAAATAAGTGGGTCTAAATTTAGTCGCCTCTTAAACGACTCGAGAGAAGGAGCTGACTTAACTACAAGTAATTGGTGAATAATCTGAGATAGTACTATCAATTTTAACACATTGCATTCGATTTGACAGATAATTTTAAATACATCAAAAGCAATTCCTCTGATACCATAATGATAAAGTTTTTTAATAAAATAGTATGATCGACGGTATCAAAAGCCTTTGAGAGGTCAACAAAGATACTAATTATTCTTTGTTGTTCAAACCTGAAATAACTTAATCAATAACTTTCAAATAAGTCATCTCAGTGGAGCGGTTTTGACGGAAACCAAGTTGGTACTCAGACAATATGTTATATTTATTAAGAAATGAAACAGTTCTAGAATAAATAATTATTTCTATATCTTTTATAAGACATGTAAAACATAAAGAGGTCTATAATTAGAAAGTACTGACTTGTCTTCCTTCTTAAGGATTGGTGTTACTCTTGCAAGTTTTACCGAAGAAGGAAACACACAGTTTTCTAAAGTGAGGTTAACAATACATGACATAGGTTGAGAAGTAATATGAGAGGCTGCTTGTAGGAGAGCATACTTGAGGCAGATTTGAGCTCAGGCGGAAGATTGTTCCACTTCGGGGTAGAGCGAATATTCATAATAGTTTTTATTTGCAAGTTGGATTTCATAGTTCAGATCATGAGATGCACGCGTTGCAGAAGTGATGCGAGCAGTCTAAAGAGGGTGGATGTTAATTACTAGATGTAATGTCACTTCATTCTTTATATAACGTGATGAGTCTGGCTATCACAATACGATTCTCTAAATTATCCCACTTGAGATTTAAATTCACAAACTATAGTGCGAATGTAGCCCTAGCTGGGATTGTAGTCATTTTGTATTAAATCTTGCTGAACGTCTTTGAATTATTTCAATGGCTTCTTTGTATATGTTATGGTGTGAGACCCACATCGAGCTGGCGTACTCTAACTTAGGTCGAACAAGATTCTTGTAGGCAATTTACTTCGTAGGCCTAGATAATGGCCAATTCCACAGGTTTATTTTGAGTAAACCAAGAACTTTGCTAGCACCACAGTTTGTATGATATGTTTAGCCTGTATGAAAGGTCATCGGATAACTCAATGCCAAGGTATTGGTGATGCTTTACATTCTGAAGTAATGTTTCACACATATAGTGGAAAATAAACTTGAACTTGAATACCCATTGGAGAATAAATCTTATCTTGAATACATATAATTTTGGGCGCCTTAACGGGAATATACTAGTACATGTACAGTATGCTAGGCCTATATGGGCCGTTTTACAATCAGGGTACGGACTCATAAAACCACTTCATTGCTTCGGTTACAAGAAACGATAAACTTGTAGTTAACGATTATCATGCCCAATTATTGAACACCATCAATTTTGTCTACAACAGCGAAAAAACTGTTTAATCGCAATATTATTACCTGAAATATGGCCATATGAGGTTTTGGGACAAAATCAGAGTCTCGTTACACCTGTGTACACATCTGACCATCAATATCACTAATAACTAAATGAGTTTAACATCTTTAATAATTATAAGAGAAGCACTGTATAAAAGATTATTCAAAATCTAAAACATTTAACAAATTATATTATTTTACATATTTTTAAAAGAATATCAAACTTAAATGACAAATACCGTCAAAAATGTCCTTTCCGAACTCAACGTTACCAGTAAGGTACTTTAAAAATACAATTTTATTTTACTAAAAAATACTAAGATCTATTAGTCATTTTACTTACCCTCCATCTCTATCTTAATTTAGTATGACCTATACAACTGACCTATCTCTAGCCCTCATTCGTCTATCCAAAATCCTTTCCAAAACTTTAAAAACCTGTCTCTATAGTGTAATACGTACCCCGGTACTTTACTGGGTCATGAACATCGCGATAACGATTAATATAGAAAATTATATAAGAAATAAATATATAATATATGCGAATATAAATAAATATAATTATAATTAAAATGTACAAAAAATATATATAACAAGATTAGGAATTATGAGATAAAGTTAAAAAGTGTTTCTTAACACTATTGCAAAACGACTGGAAGGAGCAAAAGAACTGGATACACCAGAGCATATAAATTACCCATACAGACACTTGGAAACAAACATAATCAAAATAAGGTGATATCTGTTTGAAAAGGTAAATCAGTTTAGAGAGAGATATAATTTCTTAACGGCACATCAGCATCAATGCTATATCAGCGCCTTCCATTAATTATTAATATATTGGACGATACAAAATTGACGAGACAGACACAGAAAAAAATGGCAATCCACGTTAACACCCTACTCTTGACGGATAGACTAGAATAACGCTATTTCAATTTACGTCCTCATCTGATGGACATCACACACGAGTTTTAGAGAACGAAGACGCACATTATAGGACATCTCCATATATTTATGGTTCAATATATAAAACGAGAGGCGCTTTTCTGAATCCCCCCCCCTCCAGTCGCTTTTCTTGAGTCAGATTATGGGGACCCCATGCGGGAAAACACTACGCAATAATTGCTGGGACGACAATATATTTGAAGAGTAAAAGACGAAGTGTGGGCCTACTGTTCAGGTCAGCTGAAACAGAACATAAGAAACCTAGAGTTTTGTGAGCCTTGGAGGTAACAGAATTGCAGTAAAGACTCCAGGAGAGCGGATTGTCAAAAATGGCATCAATATATTAGTGGCACCGTTTAGGGAAACGTTTTTTCCTCGACTCAGTCGCATATGTTTACCCTTGTTGATATTAATTGACATTTTATTTATGCGACACCAGTTTCTTCTGCTTCTGCTGGATACTGTGCAATCACCTCCAAAATTAGTGGTTATCACGCCGCCAGGTCGCAATGACAACGCAGTGACTAAATTTTGTGAAGTTTGAAACAGCATATGATATATATAGAGGTAATCTTGAACTATCCTGGAGTCACCAGTGCTATATATACTGCTGTATATGCCTACTATAAGAGCATCATCAGCAAATAATGAACATTGATAATTATTAATTGCAATGGAAATCATTCTTAGATATAAATTAATAGAATAGGACCAAGGACACTACCCTGGGGGCCGGCCCCCAGACCTGACTATTACCCTGTTAGATTGGATACTTTGGTACTGAACCCGTTGTAGTCTTTTACCAAGAAAACATAGGGCCAGTACCAACTTGGATCCGTCACTGTGATATTGTTGACTGATCCCCTGTAACACATAACATCATTATAACGTGTGACACCACAAAGCGCTTACGTAATTTAATAGTATGTGATATTTTATGGAAAGCTTTAGAAAAGTCTAAAAATATAGCGTCAATAAAAGAAGGATTAATAAGATCAAGAGTAGGACCCTACTCGCCCAAGAGTAACATATATTTCACAATTGGGTATTACATGAATGCTGTGGAACGAAACCCTGTTGGCACTCATTTTATTTAGGATATTATTGGAATATGAGAATATAGGCCTACGGTTGGATAACATTTTCTGAAATATTTTACAGATAATAGAAGTGAGGGCAATTGCATGATCTATAATTATGGAATTTCATTTAATTTCATTATTTATTTGATCCACATAAATACAAACAACATACAAATTCATAAATATATGGGATCAGGATGAACAAAAGGTTACTAAATTTCTGTAGCTCGAAAGCCTGTTCACCCCAAAACAATTAATATGAAGAATGAATAAATATAAATTTAGCCAAAAATAAAATATATATATATAAAAAATATACAATATATACAATTATGGAATGTGGGAAAAATATACAAGAATATATACAATTGTGGAATGTGAGAGGTTAAAAGGTAATTTTTAACACTGTTACAAAACAACTGGAAGGAGCCAAAGAGGAGCAGCTCTCTAGTTTTGTTGATCAAATTCCAGTTCAAATAATACAAGCAGCCTCTCATATTATTTCTCAACCTATATCATATATTGTTAACATCACTTTAAAAAACGGTGTATTTCCTTCTTCAGCAAAACTTGCAAGAGTAACACCAATCTGTAAGAAGGAAGACAAGTCAGTACTTTCTAACTACAGACCTATTTCTATTTTATCTGTCTTATCAAAATTATAGAAATAATTATTTATTCTAGAATTGTTTCATTTCTTAATAAATATAACATATTTTCTGAATACCAATTTGGTTTTCGTCAAAATCGCTCCACTGAGATGGCTGCTTTGAAAGTTATTGATTATATTATTTCAGGTTTGGACAACAAAGAATATACAGTTGGTATCTTTGTTGACCTCTGTAAGGCTTTTGATACCGTCAATCATACTATTTTATTAAAAAAAACTTTATCATTATGGTATGAGGAATTGCTTTTGAGTTATTTAAAAATTATTTATCAAATCGATTGCAATGTGTTAAAATTGATAATAATATCTCAGATTATTCATCAATTACTGCTAGTATAAGCTCTGTTTTTCAGAACCTCTTTCCTTTGTGTTTATTATAATGAATATTGTTAATATGATATATTATGTTGTATGTTGATGATCATGCATAAAGTTAAATAAATCAAAACCAGTAGTCGAAGTAGACTCGGAAACCAAACTTGGTTTGGCTAGTAATAAAGGTGTCGCTATAAGAAGGACCACGTTCAACTCCTCCACCTTGTTGAGCACACATAGTATTAGATTCCTCGGTGGAAATGCGAATACATGAAGGCCGTCCCAGTTGAACGACAGGGCGTCTACCACCTATGCACGCGAATCAAATTCTCGACTGCAGAATACCGGCAGTCGACGATTTTCCTATGTGGCAAAGAGATCGATGTGAGGACGGTCGAATAGCTGAACAAACATGTCTACCCACGTTTGCATCAGTGTCCACTTGTTTGGACTGTATCATCCCCTTGACAGGGCACCCCCACCATGGTATTGCCCACTTCTGCCAGATGCATCGCTCGAATGAGAATCTTGTGTTCCTGATATAATAACAGAAGGACTTCACCAGCAGACACAACGTCAACGATTGAGTCCCCCCCCCCCCCTCGCGATTGATGTAGACCACAGTGGAGGTGTTGTCAGAGAACACTGTGAACTGATGTTAACGCAACCCCGTTGACCATCTCCATATTGCCCTGTTCACTGCCTCCAATTCCAGATAATTTATATATTAACAACAACACTCTGGGGTCGTCCATTGTCCTGCCACTGACCCGTTCTCCCCATGAATAGACAGCCTCGGAGTAAATTGAGTTTATAGCAGAGGTTATATAATGCCAATCAAATGATATTGATTTATAAGAATATTGAAACAAATAT
>JAODAI010018242.1:0-12830 GCA_027575025.1 Scotoplanes globosa | reverse complement strand
GAGAGTGATATACATCAAAGTCTGCACTATGACATTAGAAAGTAATCAGGACATTAGTATCGATATGGCGCCAGTGCTTCGATTATTTGCGTCTACGGCATACCTTCTATCGTAGCTTCGTCTTGAAGAATGAATTTGTGATAACGGGTTGGGCTAGAGACATAGTAGCTGACCACTATCGTTCACTTTTCCAACTCCAAAATGACCGATCTATGTAGGCAACGATTCTGTGTATTGGTACATTTGAGCTTTGCAATCACCTACTATAGCATAACTAATGTATTTGACTGAGAGGTTGATGGGGCTCATTAGCCTTGGTCGGCAGCCCATATGGAGGAATGACACTCTGATTAAACACCGCACACATGGCAGCTGGGCAGCGCTGGGTGGCTATTTTATCTCAGTATATGGGGATTGCAAGCCTTGATTGTCATCCCACTAGCGGAAGGAAATCTCTGAATTAAAACCGCACGCAGGTCAGCCGGGGAAGCGCTGTATGGCTATATTGTCCCAACCTTGATTATGATTACACTACTAAGTATACATATTTGATTACCGCGTCCAGGGTAATCGACACGCCGCGTGTCCAGGCAGCAGTGGGAAATTTACAAAGTCCTGGGCGCCGACCCGCCGGCATCGACCCGGTGTGAGGTCCGGATAGGTAGTTTAACTATAGGATGTGTGAGAGGTAGAAGCTTGGAAATAGTAAATATAATGAAAAGGTGGAAATTAGAGGATATGTGCGATTAGGAGGCGAAGTGGAAGGATGATAGGGCGAGGATGTTATCAGGTTGCTATAAACTGTTTCATTCAGTGTCATGATGCGAGAAGTAATAGGGTTGCTATTTTAATTTCAGAAGGGAATTGCATGGAAGTGGTGGTGGTGGATATGTTGGAAGGGAGAATAATCTTGATATGGATTATGATTATAAAAACCAAGTAGTAGAGATTATGCCGGTATATTGGCCACACAGTGGTAGGGTGGAAGCGGATATGTTACCATTTAGGGATGCTCTGGAGAGGATAATGGGTCAGGTGGAGGGGGATATCATGATGTGTGTAGCTGGGATGTCAATGCTCATGTTGAGGTCATAGGGGGGAATTGAAGAGAAGTGTGTAGATAATTTTGGTTGGGGTACACGGAATATGGAGTGAAGCTAGTTGATGGAGTTATGTCTTCGTAATGCCAGAGAGATTGCTGTTTCTTATTTCAAAAAGGAGGCCAGTCACAATATTACGTATGTGGGTTGGTTACTTAGTTATTTATTTTTAAGAAAAAAAAATTCGTCTTATCACATTTTCTGATTATAAATCACATACTGCTAATCTCTTCAAAGATCTGCATCTACTTGCAGTTTTCGATATATACATATGTCAGACGGGTATCTTTGTGTACAAAATCGGTCATGATTGTTTACCATCCACATTCCAGAATTTGCTCAATCAAAATACTGATATCCATCATAATTTTATCAGAAGTAGCAATAAGCTTCCGGTTTCATCTATTAAAACTGAAATTAATATAAAATCAATTGTTTATTCAGGTATCAACATATGGAATAATCTTGTTACCATAATCAAGGACTGTGTTTCTCTGCCTACTTTTACATCCCATCTTAAGCATAATTTATTATCACATATTGAACAGTAGAGCTTCAACTTTTACAAACATTATGCAGGCTACTTTATTGGTTATATGCATGGAATTAGTATTTTAATTTAATGTGTGTGTATGTATATATTACATATATATGAATAATTAATTGTATTGCTATTTCATTCAATTGTGAGGGATATTGGAGGTGCGGTGGGGTCTGTAAATGTTGAGGTTGATATTAGTGGGATATGTACTATTTTATCTTGCATTATGGTGCTGTTCATACCTAGGGGGGCTTGTCAATACAAGCTTTACTCTCCAGGCCTCCTCAATTTTGTTGTACATTTATCTTGATTCCTTTGATATCAGTTATATTGTTATTTTAATTATATATTGTATATTAATATGAAAATAAACCTGAACTTGAACTTGGAATTGGTTACACAGAACCGAGTTGGGTTTACTTCTAGTCAGGAAAGGGCAACTTTGGAGGGTAAATAATTTAAATTGCAAGGCCATTGCTGGGGAACATGTTACCGAATACCTGCATCATAAGCCTCTCATTTGTATAATTCGTGTACAGAGGTGGAACGCAGTGCTAGTAAGGGAAGTATGCCAAAAAGTTATTAAAACCAAGAGCAGACCGGAAGTGTAGAGGACGAGTGGGGACTTTTTTTTGTAGGAGTGGCAGAGCAGCTTTGTGGTAGGACAACCGGAAAACTTGGGGGTCGTGCAAGAAAAGCCAGATGTGATCGACAAAGTATATGAAGAGGGCGGTTGGTGAGAAAAGTGAGATATGGAAGACACTAGAAGAGATCAGGGATATGTGGGCTGTACCCTGAGTTAGCATTGCGGTATATGTATGGGCAGAAAAAGAGGGCATATATATAGGAGGGCCGTAGGGGATATATGGAATATAGCATTCATAGGCATCTGGATGATGACTGGGGAAGAAAAAATGTATTTTAAATGGCATGGTACAAGAAGGAGGAGGGAGTAGATGTTAAGGGAAACAGTGTGGTAAAAGATCACAATGGGAGCCTGCTCACTAGCAATGTTGCGGTAATTAAGGTGTGGGATGATTATTTCAGAGATTTGTATGATCAAATAGGGGGTACGGTGCTGATCTGGATTTAACCAGTGAAGTGTAGGATATATTGAGGTGGGTGATATTTTTCAACAGTGTGGGGTAAACATTGGACTAAGACAGGGCAGTGTGCTTAGTCCACTTCGTTTCATAATGGTGATGGAAGTGATTAGTAGGAAAGACAGTGCAATGCACCTACTACAATAACTGCTACATGACGACGATATGACAATAGTAATGGAAAGCAAACAGGAGTTGACCGTGGTTCTGCTATAATGGAAGGATTTAGTTGAGAGTCATGAGTTACGTATGAGTATGGACAATACATATCTTTGTCAGTGAACATGCGTCGTCATAATTTGGGTATAACTCTAGTAGGCAGACATATTAAGCAGAAAGATAGTTTTACTTATCTGGAGAATAATATCTGCAGATGGTGTGTATAATGGGGAGGTTCGTTAAAGGATCCAACTGGGGGCTCTGGAAAGATAAACGTTGGGGGTCAAGTTTCAAGTTTATTTCCACAATCCATATAACAATTTACAATCAATGTATATCAATCACATGAAATATTAATATTAATATTAAAAATAAAAATATATGCAAGAATGTACAAGATAAAATAATATATATATATATGTGAGGGACCAGACATAAGTAAAACTCTTCGAGTCTGGATTATGTCGTATAGGCCCATATCAACAACGTTAAAATGGAAGATCTTGTATAGATGTGTTATTTCAGCTTGTATTTATGGACTTGATATTATGCTCTGTCTAGAGTTGTTCAGCAGCGGCGCCTTCAAGTGTGTGAAAATAATAGGATGATAAGGATTTCGGGCGTTAAGTGGGTGGGTTGGAGTGATTGAATGTTGACTAGAAGTATTACCAATATATTGGTAATGGGACTCATGAGGTGGGCTGGGAATGTATAACGCATGGATGGAGGGCGACTCCAGAAAATGGCGATGTGCCAATTGCAAGTTAGTAGAAGCGATAGTCGGAGGCCTCGTTTGAGATGGAAGGACTATGTTCATATGGATTTTAGAAGGGTGATGAGGTAGGCGATTGGAGGGAGGGTCATGGCTTTGGATAGGGGGAGGTGAAGAGGTTTGACCAATGATGCGGCAGTTAGTGGTGTTTTCTTCCTCACCACTTGTTATGGATATATTAGGTAGAGAGAGATGGATTTCTTACTATTATTAAGAAATCCCTATCTCTCTCTACATCAAGTATATCCAATACGGTGTGACGAAGAAACACTACTAACTGCTGCATTGATCAAAGATACTCCATATCCAAAGTCACAATCCTCCAAATCGTCATCGCCATCTGCCCTTCTAAAATCCCAGTCAACACAGTCCTCCCATCTCAAACGAGGCATCCCCTACCCCTTCTACCAACTTCTAAGTGCGACATCACCATATCCGGGAGTCGCCATTCATTTATAAAGGTGAGTTGACTCAGTGGTGGAGTGGTTGCTTTGCAATACAAAGGTCCACGAATCGATCTCCTATAGCAATTTATAAATTACTGCAATTAGCTGTAGTGAACAAATCATTGCCTCTCCTTCAGCCTTTGGGAAATTGGCCACATACTGATATCCAATATACGTAGAGTGGCTTTATCAGGAGCAGGACTGGACACGCCTGACTCTTCACATCTAGTCACTTTTAGGACAGAATAGGGATTTGTCCCGGTGATCATCCATATAATACGGATCTTGCATTTCTGCAGAATTAGGCGTGTCGTGGACTGCAGTCACTGGACCATCGTAGCGAGGCGCTGCATAAATCACTTAGTGCCGTTACATTTTAATATTTAAATCACCATGACTTCCCGTCCAATTTCAAACTGATTGATTCATTGAAATACTAATGAAGTTCCATGATATCAGTTGGGAACTTACACAAATTATAGAACCTATAATTAGTACTTCACCATGTGGTATATATGGCATGATACTATAACAATGCATTATATTTAAAAAATGTGTTATACCATAGGCTGTTATATAATACTTTCATAAGAAACAATCATACTTATATTTGTATCAATCATGGACAATATTTTGACAATTAGTTTCAAACTTATTGTTGAAAAATATAATGTTATCTCATGACTAATCATACATTATATACTATATACATTGAAAATATGTATAGTTTAAACCTATAGATCTTTATTATTTTAATAGCTCGGCAATACTTTCCGTTTGTTATTTTTCAGCTTGTTCACCGAATACATATGGAGCCAGTTGTTTGCAGGCTTGTCACTGTGAATCAAATGTTTGTAACCCATACACTGGAGTGTGTGAGACTGGCAATACGGCATGTGATGCTTACTGGACAGGTGTAAATTGCCAAGGTTAGTGAAAACATTAAAAACTGTGACCCACCAACTGCTATTAACACAGTCTACACTAATTATGGATGCCTACAAGTTGCTGTAAACTATTCCATCACATACCTCATACATCAAGTACATGCTATCACCATCACTGATCAAGTGGTACTTCAAATATCATGTGCATATCCTATTGATTACGTTTACAATTATGGAATATATTAATACAAAACGTAGATGTCTATGCATCCGTATAGTGTGTCTATCTTAGGGAAATACAATATAAAATGACATGGTTTATAATTAAAATAACACTTACACCAGTAAAACACCATGGTATATATGGCAGTATATCCATTGTGATACTTTAGCTTGACAATACGACCTATTTAGATCTTAGTATATTGTGAGCACATTAGGAATACTATATTTTATCGATAAAATATAGGCTTCGCCTTATATAATATGTAAGGATAATATTTACTGTTCAAAACTATAATGTGGGGTAATAACATAACTATGCATGTTCGTTTATGGTAATTTGCCCCAAAAATATAGTATATAAGTGGTAGTGTCACTGGAACACATTTCATATTTAAACTAAATTAAACATATTAAGGTGTTTAATGATATTGATAATTATTAGTTGTTGTTTTTGTCACGGTAACTTAGTACAAAAACAAGATTAGGTAGGGTACTGCCATTAAATAACAGACCCCGGTATTTATAACAGATATATACACTTACACAGTTAAAGAATATTATTATTATTATTAGTTTATCTCCAAAAATCGGAATGTTGAAAAGCACCACGACAAACCTTCTTTGCATTTGTTTATAACTAGCTAAATCATGTGGTTCACCTACTTACTCGTTCTTACTGTAAATTTACTGTTGTGCAGTGACATTATAGTAGTATAATGCAGCATAGACCCACCAACACTAAATAATAATATTAGTAAAGTATTGTGTAACCATTACGAAATGTTACTGTTCAAATTATAGCTATTGTTTATACAGTTAAGGTTAAGGTGGACAAAATTAATATAGCGCATATTACTGTGAAACACATTCAATAGCGCTATACAATAAACAATTACATTAAGAAAATCACTTAGTAAATAAGTGTTTTATTAGGGATGTTTGAAATACCCCAAGGTATACTGGACTGCATAATACCAATAGGAAGGGCATTCATAAGTCTGGGGCCAGCGACGCCAACAGAGCGATCTGCAAACGATTTCCGACTAGTGAAGGGAGTGTGCAGAAGTAGGCCTTGCATGATCTTGTGGAATATATGTTGCTTTGTTGCACTTCAACCAATTCAGACAGATAGGATGGTGCTAATGGTGCTAATGGTGTGTGATAATGGATGATGTGAAGGCACTTATATACAAGGATCAGCATCTTATGCTCAGAGCAGGCGCAGATAGGGAGGATATGAAGTTCTTTCAAAGCTTTGAGGCACTATCATATTTAGATTTACCTAATATAATTTTAGCAGTATAGTTTTGAATCCATTGGAGCCGATGCAGTGTACAATCGGGAAGGTTAATGAAAAGGCTATTGCAATAATTCATGTGAGAAAACAATAATGAATTGGCAATTTTAAAACAGGGTCGATCTATCCATATATTGACTGATCTTCTTTAAATTAAACATAGACAAGGATGCCGACCGTGCCTTCATATAAATATGATGACGAAAATTAAGATTTTCATCCATGAAAATGCCCAACAGTTTAATAATGTGAGAGCGATCAACTGAAATGTCAGTGTAATGTTAGATTTTAATATTAAATGGTTTTGGTCGTGCACATCTCAACGGTGAGAGTAACGTTTTAGGTTAGTTAGTTTTAGGTTAGTTAGCTAAATTGCTTAAGTCTACAAAGTATAATTGACTCGTAATTTCAACGGAGTTGCCCCTCTTCGAGTGAATGTCAGACTGATTTCAGTCAGTCTTCACACATGAAAATAATTTTGAAATAGACGATCCATCCTATGGTATTCCAACTATGCCTCCAATTGAAATATCAGTTGATGGAGTTACAAACTTCTTAGAGACCTAAAACCAGGTACAGTATATGGCCCTGATAACATTAGTCCTAGAGTTATGAAAGAACTGGCTGATGTCATTGCCGACCCACCACCATAATATTTAATATGTCCCCAAGAGAGGGTCAAGTACTACAGGGTTGGAAACACGGCAACGTTATCCCATTTTTTAAGAAGGGTCAAAAATACAACCCTGCCAATTATCGCCCCATCAGTTTCACATGTATATATTCAAATATCATAGAACACATCATCTATAGTAACATCATGACTCATAGTAGCGGGCACAACATCCTCTATAAGTTACAGCATGGGTTCATGGCAAAGAGGTCATATGAGAACCAACTCCTGGAATTTACTGCAGACATCGTCAACAACATAACATACAAGCTGGCCACCAAACCGATGTATGCACACTCGACTTTGCCAAAGCTTTTGACAAGGTCGGACATCACACACTTGTTAAAAAGCTGAATTGGAATGGAATTGATGGCGAGGTTAACATTATTTCTATCTAACATAACTCAGACGGTAGTCATCGACAGCGCCACTTCTGGGACTGTCCCAGGTATGGCTGGTGTTCCACGGGGTTATGTCCTATACCCCTGTCTATTCATGTTATATGTTAACGATATCGCTGATAATTTGACCTCAATCACTCGCCTGTTTGATGATGATACCATGATATACATGGCAGTGAAGAGTGAGTAAGATGTATACATTCTGCAAGACGATTTTGGCAGCCTGACTAAATGTAAACAAATCTGGGTGATGGAGTTCCACCCTGCAAAGTATTTACCATTTATCATATCTCGGTTCCCATATACACTACATAGCCAACCTTTAAAGCATGTTGAGCAGGCCAAGTATATGGGTGCTACCATTGATAAAGACCTACGATGGAATAAACATGTAGATAATATCTCCATCAAAGTGAACAATACTCTTCATTATCTTCGTCGTAACATCAATATTAGAAAGCCTAAGTTGAAGGAAATCGTCTACAAATCGCTTGAGAGACCAATCATGGAGCATATCAGCACTGTTTGGAATCCTTATATAGATAATTAAATTATTTAAAACGTGTTTTAGTTTACAAATAACAGTCTGAACGGTATAACCTGCATGTTGATAAGCTTCGAACTTGCTAAAGATTCATTGTTTGGCATGAAATATATACACAATTAAAGAAAGTAAGCTTAACTTCCTACGTTTTCAATGTAAACTCATTAAACAACTCTTCAAGCCGTTCTCCAAAATTCTTCAAAAAAGTAACACTAATAATACAAATTCCAGAAAAAATAATTTAGTGACTCTTCAAAATTATTACATAAAGTACATATAATATTATCACTGAGTCCCATTTTATATTCATAAATATTTATTAGTTATGATAATACAATTAATACATTTCTATTGAAAATAAGTAATTTTAATGTCCACTGCAGATTTCAGATAGCAAGGGAAAATAAGGTGTCATTTGAATACAATATTAAATTAATTTCTTATTTCTGAAGAGAAACAGGCCGCTCAGTAATGTTATCAATGAAAGAAGGATAAACGAAATGATACACTTTTCGAATCAGAATCATAAATTGTATTATAAATTGACAAATTATTGTCGTCATGTACAGCATGCAGGAACGCCTTTAATAACGTCCCACCTGTTACTAGAAATTGCATTAATCATCCCAAGATATATGACTCAGATAAAGGAGCATATATTAATATGTTAAAAGGCTGAACTGTTAGTATACATAATTATTTCCTGAATATATAAATGCAATAATTTTGAAATAAATGATACAGAAAATCGTTGTACTATTACTACGAATATTGTTATTATTCCATATAATTTCAAGTGAATAATTCGTAGAAGGATCACTTGAAACTTAAATTCATACCACGCTGTGCATATACCAATAAAGTTATTATTAATATATAAATAACTTGTTTTAATCTTATAAGCATAACAAAGAATGCAGCAAAATTGGTTTGAACATGCACAAAGGACAAACAAAATACAATACAAATATATACTATACAGCCACCATTCAATTGGGACAGACCTGATAGAGAAAACGTAGACGAATAAAACTTTATCTTGGAAAAACTCTTAAAATGCAAAACCCTACCAAAGAAGAGGTTTATGCCAGAATAAAGGAAAGATAGACGTAATTTGGCAGATACAAGGATATATTATATGATATGGAACTTCCGATTTCACAAGAGAGAAAAGTATTTGACCAATGATTATGACCTACTGCCTGGTCATTGACAAATCAGATAGAACAACACATATAACAATGGAAATAAGGATGATTGGCTTTGGCGTTAGGTTAAAGAACAAAATCACAATCATATCAATACGTCAAATGACCAGGGTGAAGGACATTCTAAAATATGTTAATAATATGAAGTGGAAAAGGGCTGGTCATGTGGCAATAATGCACTTGTGAATTGTAGTTCCGGCCCTCCCCTACTCGGGCATAGTGTGGAAGTTGCTACTACTTAGCCGATAATGTTTATATTTTTGAGTCCACGCCATACCGGAAATGTAACACCAGTGTAACTGTGATGTGGGTAGTGAAAATTGGGCCGTGATTGAGAGCATGTACTTGCCCCATATGTAATAGCTATGTAAATAATGGCCCCGTTACATTGCCGGCTATGCCCGGGTAAGGTGGACAACAACTGTTAATAGTAGACAACAACTGTTGAACCAAACGAATTACAGAGTGACAATCAAGAACCGAGAAAATATCTTGAGGACCGGAAAAGAAAAGGTACAGAGATGACATAATTGAATGCGCTGGAGGTTATTGGCCAAAAACTGCATTGGACATGACGTCATGGAATGGTCCAATAGAGGCCTATATACATGTAAATGTACACTGAAATAAATGTCTTTGTGGCGTAGATATAAGTCAACAAACAACTGCAACGGCGAATAACAATCGCTAAGACACCTGTTCACCCACGACATTTTAAAAGAAGAAGAGAACGACTCAATATGAACCATATTGAGATGCACAATTTTCACGATAATTCAATATGGCACGCTACTTAAATTTGTCATGTTTGTCATTCCAAATTAAACTATGTAGAAATATTCCAATTCAATAAAAAATATTTTAGAGGATTAGCTAAAACAGAAGCCAAAGACGTTAATTTGAACAGTACCAAATTTTTAAGTTGGAAAAAACAGCTCATTGTGCATGACTTTAATGGCTAAACACTTGGTAGGCTCTAAGTGAGTTTAAAGTAAGACAATGTCGATCATCGTCATAGTACGGCCCTAGAAAGAATAGTAAAGGTTTATGGGCATTGATCTTTAAACCTAATGTATATTCATAGTTAGCAGGAGGTTAATACCATTTTCAATGTAACTGTCATTCGTATTACATTAATTGGTGTCATAGGAATATTGAATACATTTAATCTTATAAAAGTTATTAAGTATACCCTTAACTGAAGCGTCCCTTCAATTTGAATAGCCAATATTTGGCAATTATCAGATAGTCAGTAGATATCTTAATTTTTAAAGGTATTGAGCATAATAAAATACACAGTAAAACACGTATCCTACTAACTGTGTAGATAACAATGCTCTAACAACAACGATATTGTAAGACGTTCCAAATCTCAGACTTTTTCGGAAGATGCTTCGGGCAAAAGTTGGTATCTTTCTTAATGCCAATCAAAGATATTACATGACTGTAAATTGATGAAGAAACCACCCACCAACCTCCCTTAGAAACGGCACCCTACCGAAGAAGACATGTGACTTTAAATATATATATATATTAATTATAGCAAGATTAAAGCAAGCCATCTGGCAATCAATAATCTCTAAGGAAACTAAGTTAGCATTATACAGGGCGTATGTTGAAAGCATTATCCTCCGTGGAAGCAAAACTTGGACTTTGAAAATTACATCCAAGATCGATTGGATGACACATTCATACGACTGTTAATGAGGTTGAAGAATATTTCATGACGTGAGTATAAAACCAATGCTAACATTTATATTGATACTCCATCAATCTCAACGGAAGAAGACCAATACATTTGATCCAGACATCAACCAAATAATTGAAGATATTTGAAGTCAGATGGTGGACCTGGGCACCTACTTGTCGTTGCATTATGAACTATATATATGATACACCCACGTGAAGAGATGAACCAGCAAACAAACTCATCCATATGGTTAATTTAACATTCAGTCTTCTTATCAAACCATGAAATGAAGTTTTCTCAAAATTCCAACGTGGAGACTTCTCAAACTGCATGTATATTATAATATTTTATTTGAATACATATTATACTGTATGACCGAACGTCAAAATATATTCTTTTAATCGATGTTTATATGTACGTAATGCAACGACGATCACTTGGGTGGAGGGGGGGGGGGGGTACCCATTGAACTCAAAACCATTCATTATTTGTATATTGATATATGCACTGGAGGAACAAGTTATTATATAAACTGGGCTGGAAACACATGTCAATCAAGGTTGGATATAAATCAATTGATTAATTACAAACAAGGCCATATTTGTGTATTGTTAGAAATAATAACATTTGAATGTATTTGAATATTTCCGGGGTTCCGGGTTCTTCATGCACCACTGTTGGTATTCTTCAGGGAGAAAAGCTTGGCCTTATCTTATTTACAATAGTTGTCGACTATATTTTCAGACAGTCAGTACATATCACACATTTTAAAGGTACTGATGTTAAGCATGATGAAATACTCAGTGAAACAAGTATCTTACTGATATTCACCATGCATATCACATTGCTCTAACAACAACGCTATTGCAATATGCACAAAATATCAAACTTTTTTGGGAAGATACTCTGGAAAAGTTAGTATCTTTCTTACTACCAAGAAGACATAATCCATGACTATTGGAAATAAATAAATTTATCACATACAAAACAAGTCCATTCTTTGTAGTGTTATACATAATGGAACACATTCAAATGTATTTGAACATTTCAAGTGTGTAACACTTACTTACACCTTATCTATTTGCAATAGTTGTCGATTACGTTATCAGACATTCAGTATAGATATCTCAAATTGTAAAGGTATTGATATAAAGCATAATGAAATACTCAGTGAAAAATAGGTTCCGTACTGATCTTCACTATACAGATAACATTTATCTAACAACAACGCTATTACAAGACTCACAAAATATCATACTTTTTAAAAGATCCTTGGGGAAAAGTTAGTATCTTTCTTAATGCCAAGAAGATATAATTCATGATTGTAAATTGATGCAGGAACCATCTACCAAAATTCCATATATGCCTTATATATGCCATACTGAAGAAGGCAGCGATCTTTAAATATTCTTTGCAGCCGACAGCAAGAATGATTTTAACTGTCGCACGAGTCAATAATGACATCGGGCAATCAAGCATAGCCATGGAAACTAAGTGAACATGATATAGGGCGTGTATTGTAGGTATGCTCCTCTCTGGCAGCGAAACTTGGACTATCAAAAATGACATCCAACTTCGATTGGATGGCACAGCATACGACTATTGATCAGGGTGCAGAACATTTCATGGCGTGAGTACAAAACCAAGGCTAATATGGTGTAATATGTATGCCACTGCAATGTCCGTCCAGGGGAATAATACCAATATATAGACCGGCAGCCAGCTGTCATTAGGTTAGATGAACTAGGTACCAAGGTTTGACCATGGGGTAATGTAGGGGGGTA